>JALPQI010001253.1:0-153181 GCA_025490895.1 Thaumatotibia leucotreta | reverse complement strand
AGATCACTATTTACTCCCATAACTATAGTAGGTAGTCTTAATTTTGGTCGTTTACGTGCATATCTATGGCTGGATTGGCTGGTTTAGGTGTATGGCTAGTTTTCCATATTTTATTTTTATTTTTATATGTAGGTATATATTTATTTATATATATGTATATATATGTATGTTTTGTATATTTATAATATATATATATATATATATATATATATGTAGGTATATGTACTTTTAAATGTGTGTGATAAGATAAATGTGCTTCTTAAAATGTTGCAATCACATACTGTTTCACTATTTTAATTTGTTTCCGCTACCCAAAGGTTGTCTGGAAGAGATTGCTTTATAGCGATAAGACCGCCTGTTGTGTACCTCTATGTATAATCGTCTGTTTTAACCATGTTTTCTTCTTTGTTAAGGTGTGCAATAAAGAGTATTCTATCTATCTATCTATCTATATAACATAAATTTAATAGTGGTGATCTGTTAGAGGGTTCAAACAGATCACTACTATTTTTGATTTTTGATACACCATGCTTATTTTTTTTTATGGAAAAGCTCCAGAGTTTTGGTGTGCTGAATAAATCTAAGCCCCTAGGTACTGAGTTTCTACGGCGCGATACAGATATTCCTGGTTCAAATAACATCCTTCTTAAATACTTTACAGTTAGTTCTGCTAAAAACATGCCTATGATGATTGGAAAGAACATATTCAAAAACTATAGGTTGCCGATTTCTAAGAATGAACTTTTTACGGTTATAGATTAAAAACTTATTAATATGAGGGTAAGACTCACCATTTTAAATCTGGGTAAAGCAAAAAGTTACTTCATTTTAGAACTGTACTCATTGATACCATATGCACCTATTTAATCTGAAGTAAAATATGAATATCTCGGTTCTGCAATGGAATTCGACTTTATGCCCATATAATTAAATGAAGTAGATTAAAAGACCTATTTAATAGCCGAAATCTCATGTCTGTTAGTTCTGGGTCCATTTTGACGCATGGTCCTTTTATTTCTTTTAAAAACTCTGAGTCTGAGTTATTAATATTGCGATGGGCGTAATCATACCCATGACATCGCCCCTTTTTTAATTTGTCTCTTTTTTACCGATGGAAGCCTTATATCAGGTTATATTAAAAATATTGAATATCGTATTGAAAAAAGAAAATACATGTTAACAGTTTTAATAAGAACATCTCTTCAATAAATTAGAATTAAAAAACTATGTCAAATAAGTACTAAAATATTATTGAATACTAGTACTAAAAACTCAATGATCTACAAAAAAATACCTTAATAATAATTTTTACTTACCAAAGGATCAAGAACCGCAAATCACTTTATGTTCACTGGCTACTTCTGGGTAGCGCACGCGACTAGGGGTGAACGACCGCTACAGCGAGTACAGCGCAGAGCGATACGTCCTCCCGTTGTGAGCTCTCGGAGCGGTCTGACGGCACTGCGCTCGCGTCAGTTATTTTATTACGAATTTCGAGTAAACTTTACGAACAGTTTTTGCAAATAAAGTCTATGAATATGTATGCATATATATTTTTTTAATGATAGTGCATGAACTGAAGTTTATTTTAGTATATTTTTAAATGAATTTAATGCTCTTGTATAGGCAGTAAACTCGGCTGTTCTTCGTGTATTTCTTGCGAATCTCACCGAATGTAAATATTTTTTTACTACTTAAATTCATATAAAATTGTTTTTTTTTCCACTTATTCCGTAGAAGACTATCATACGAATACTATGTTATTTTTGTATATGGGTCTAATGTCGAGTCCATCGTGAAAAAGAGAGCCGTTTCAACCTCTTCGAGCAGAAAATGGGTAAACAGCTGTTGGAAAAAGCTGGATTATTCAAAATGTATCAACAAATTGAAATATTTTTTACACTTATTCACTTGTTATTGAAACAATCATTCAATTTATTTATCAAAACTTGTATCATAAGTGTTAGTTACTGTAATATCACGTTGCAAAGTTGAGCGAAATCGAAAATATAGTATACCGGACTCTTAACGTCATATATTCTCTAGCTGAATTCTAAAATGTCAAATGTTCATTCTTATAAATCGGCAACTATAATAGTAGTGGTTCTAGTATTAGCTACCATACCGTTTGACTGACGTATAAATAAATAAGTAACAAAAACAGTACCTAAACATGTTGATCATGTTCCAAAATAATAAAAAAGAGAAAAGGAATAAACTGTCAGGCACGTCATGTTTTTTCAATATTTTATGGTTGAATATCTCACAATACCCGTGGGCACATTGTTGTAGTGACCCTGTCGAATCCTGGCGAGGGTATTATTTGTGTATTTATCAACCCAAATATTTTTTCCTTGGTCGTGGTTGTTTATTTATTTATGTTGGTATATATTATGTATCTATCTATTATGATATGTATATTGTAAACTGTCGTGGTAGTCACATAACAAGCCTTAGTTGAGCTTACCTTGTGGCTAGATTGATTTGTGTAAGACTGTTCCAGAATATTTATTTATTGCCATAATTTTTGCCAAACCTAACACAGGCTGTTGCATGACAAAAACAACAAAGGTAATATTTTATTTATTTGTTTGGCGTTTCATTGTCGAAACCATTGATTAATGACCTCTGTGACAGAATAAATAACAGCAGGGGATGCTGTTTCACTGCCTGTTCAATAGAAAAGCTCTTCGACATAGAAAATGAAAGTGAAAAGAGAAATATGCCGTGGTCAGATATATTATCGGTAATGTTTATGAGAACACATGACTGTTGTATGTAAGTACTATTTGTTTCTGTTAGTGTGGATTACTGGGGTGTGTATTCAATTTGGACGAAGGGAGCCCATTGTAGCTGTGTACACAGTCCCTCTAACATATGAGCCGAACGTGTCGGCCAATGTTTGCTCCCAACTAGGGTTGCTAACAAATGGGATGCCGTTCAACTTTTTAATTGTAATACCAGACTAAACGTATACGTGTTAACGTAAATTCTGAGTTAAACAAGGATAAAGTGCTGGCCAGATGATATAAAACCTTTTACTGGTAACCATAATACAATTGTCATTGAATGATCGAAAAACAGCCAGATATACCTTGCTAAATAAATAAAGATCTAAAAAGACACCAAAAACTAACTAACTACATACGACGCCCAGCTGAAACTAATTAGAAAATAGGTATGATTTATATATGCTCCAGCCTCGGTTGAAGTCATTTTAGAATAATTTAGACAGTTTAATTTTTTTTGTGATGAAAATTAGCTTTGACCTTTTAGGATTACCACCATCGAAACGAAGCGACATTACCAAAATGGCTCGTTTTGGAGAAAAATGAGTTCCCTTGATGGCTATCTGAAAGTCTGATAATATTATTATTAGTCTACTAAACGAGTGATACTTAAAACTCGTGTTTTGTTTGCGTATATAATAATACATTAGGTAATAGGTACCTATTTCATTCTCAAGTATAATTTAACATCTCTCGTAGAATATCTATTTAGACACTCGATAAAAAAAAATGCTCAAACCCATTCGATTCCAACTATATCTCAACAGGTTCGTGAACGACTCGTCGAACAGAAACTCTGCGTAATAAGTCAACAAACATCTTAGGGCCTCTGTTTGCCCTCACGTTTAAAGGTCATGTCGCCTTTCTTGACTTTCAACGAGATAGTACTGTGAAGGTTTGCCAACCTCTATTGATATTTCTTATTTATTCGTATCCCTATAAAAAGGGGACAACAAAGTATATTTTATATTTGAATTGAATTACTTTTCATTTAGTGTATAATGATGTTCCAAAACGCGTGAAAAAATATAATGTCAATAATGATTATGAATTACCTATCATTACCCATTCAGTTCAAGACATATTCAGTTTATATGTAGTATTGGCGTGTAGCTTGATTGTTTGATTTTATTGGAGATAGGTTTTACATGCCCACAATTACAATTTTAAGTTCTGTTACCAATAAACAATGTTATGGCATGTAACTATTTTAAAATCAATCACGATCGTCATCGCGACGCAAATTGCCTCAATAAAACGTCGCCGGATCGTAAAACGGGTAATGTCGCTTCTCATTACACTAACGGTGTCATCAAAACTGCGGTCCATGGGCAATATTTCATGCAATATTTCCTACATTTTAATTAAATTTTAATTACTTACTTCTAATTAAAATGAAACCATGAAAAGTAATGCTTTATTTTCATTTAATGTGGCCTGATACGAATAGTATCTTCGTCGTAGATCGCATTAATTAAAAATGACGATAAATCGTAAATTGTTATTAATATCTTGTTAATTGGTACTCGTATAATTGGATTTTTTGGGTCATTATTTATTTGCATTAGGATGTAATGTTGTGTTCAGCAGTAGACTTAGATAGGCTGATGATGAAGTGCAGGTTTTTTTTTGTGAATTATACTTGATTCGAATTACAAGCAAAAGCAAAGCAACATTAATTTATTTTATTAGATTTTTTAATTTACAAATATGTTAGAAAAAGTATTTGTATAGATGTACACGCATATAATTAAAAATTGATGAGCTTCGTGATGAAAACGTTAAAGTATATAGATACTAGCATGCATCATCATCAGCCAATTGACGTCCACTACTGGACATAGGCCTCCCCCAGAGAGTTCCACGAAGATCGGTCGTGAGCTGTCCGCATCCATCGGACACCCGCAACCTTTACCAGGTCGTCGCTCCATCTTGTGGGGGGTCTTCCTACGCTGCGCCGTCCAGTGCGTGGTCGACACTCGAGAACACGCCGACCCCACCGGTCATCGGTCCTCCGGGCAGTATGGCCAATTGGCCAGCCCACTGCCACTTCAACCTGGCGACTCTTCGGGCTATGTCAGTCACTTTCGTTCTTCTGCGGATCTCGTCATTCCTGCGGATCTCGCAGAGAAACCCCGAGCATTACCCTCTCCATCGCTCGTTGAGTGACTCTGAGCCTCGTGACTATGAAACGTGGTCGTTCACTATGGGACTCATTAGGCGGCTAGCATGCATATTACATATCAAAACAACATCTTTGATAATTTCACTAAAAACTTGGATATGAAAAAAGTAAAAAAAGTTTTCAGTTAAATGGTTTATTTTAATTCGATATTGTACCAAAAATTATAAAATAAAAATTAATTGAATCAGATAACCCTAAATGATACTTTCTGTAGATTACTCAAGTGAAATTTCACTGCAGTCTTCCCGAGTCGGATGCTAAAAGCCACGTTTAGTCTCTTTGTCAGCGGATTGAGCGTTAATCGGAAAGTTTTACCTTAGCATTTTACTCTAGATTTTTTACGAACTAGCACAATAATTGAAGACATTTTTTTGTAAACAGCGCTTCACATTCGTGCGGCGCGGGTTTCGAACATACAATGGCTGAGGACACACTCATTCAGTCGAGCAAACAGTGTGGCCGAGAAACTTGACTCGGACTCTGAGTGCTTTAATTATATTATTTACCTTGTCTCCGTTAGTGGGCAGGATTGGTTTGATTATTGGTTTAGTTTAGATTACTTTTATTCGGTGAATTAACTCGTCGCACAGGTTTCGCCATGAAAGAGCTTAAATATGACGAATTGAATCGGTTAAAGGTGCGTTTAACCAAAAGAGCATTCGCTGTTCTAGCGCCCGTTCTACGAAATCAACCAATCACGTTTTGTGTACCGATCGAATTCCGTAGAGTGGGAGGTTAGAACAGCGAATGCTCTTTTAGTTTGAACGCACCTTAACGCTTGAAGTTCGTGAAAAATGGAAGGCGTTGGTTTTGAATGTCGTTTAATATTAGGTAACATTGAATTCAAAAATATCGTGAGCATAAATTATGACCATTGTAACATAGAAATAAGCCGTTGTCAGATCGATACTCGTACATATTTATTATCAGTATCTAATGTTTATGAGAACACATGACCGTTGAAGTCCATGTGTTTTTTCTTATGTAATACCTTCATGCTGTTAAGATATATGTAATGTATGTTTCCCACTTGTATCGTAATGTACTTTTCAGAGTGTTGTGAGGTAAAAGAAGCCGATTGAAGTGGTATGCGTTATTAATTTCTAAAAATCGTAACACCCTAGTTTATATTAAATGCTATCTGTACGGATAACAGTTTCTTATGAACATGTATTTTAATCATAGTAAGTAATTTTAGTAACATTTATTTAATTTTTTAATGTATTAAAAGAAAACAACAAGTTCATCTAGTCTAGTAAAACTCAGTGGCATTAACTTTAGTAGCGTTTATATAGATTGAGCGCTTAATAAATTATCAGACAAAGATCAAGCCGCCACAATCCGTAGGGTTGCCAATGACGATGTTTAGGAAGCGAACAAAGCCGCTCAAGTGATGTCGTAAGTAGACAATTGAAGACTATTTGTAAAGCCTTAGAGCTCAGCTTTCGTGAATTGTAGAATTTTATATTAAGTATTTTAGTACCAACGTTTTGTCAATGCCAAAACAGAATCACATACACATAGCTTTTACAGCCAGTTCTTAATGTTTTTCTCATTCACTTTACATATTATATTACTTGTTCTTCTTCTTCTTGGCCATTATTATTCCCATATCTATTCAGTGAGATCGACTTTCCTTATACCATTACGCCATTTTATCCCATCTGCTGTCACACTCCTATTTTATATTACATACTTACATTTTAAATTCATACGTGTTTTAAGCACTCTGGAAAGGTCCTATAAACATAATTTTTTTTGCAGCTCATAAGAAAGAAAAAAATACTTAATTATTTAATAAAAATCAGAAACCACACCTTGTTGATCCTAAGGTAGTTAGTACCAACTCCAGCTTTAACGTATTTTACTGTCAGCCCCCATAGCCTAGTTAGAACTTACCCTACCTACGAACCTAGAGGTTCCGGGTTGGAATCGCGGCGAGGATATCATTTGTGTTATTAATTTTATTTATTTATCTCAAATATTTGTTCCTTGGTCCGAGGTTGTCTGTTTTTAAGTATCTACTATATATTATACACCGTCGCTTGGTACCGATAGCTCGATTTGTATAAGGTGTCCCAAGATATTTATTTATTACGAGTCTCTGTAGAACGCTACGCTACGAATCATAGGTATTTAACGATTCTGGTGAAAAATAACGTTTCAATACGTAGTACCCCTATTAGGTGATATAAATTTAAAACAACTTTTCACCTTGCGTGCAATTGCAAGCTGCAGATTGACCGACGTAGCATGTTGGCTATAAATTTTGATATCAAACATATGATTAGTAGTTTTTTAATTATTTTGGACTTCTTTGGAAATGTATTTTTTTACCATTTTTAATCTTTAGGTATATGCACATAATTGAATTCAGTCAACCTCACACCGAAACTGAGCTGATTCAAAGACATCGATGTCTTTATATTTCTTATTAATTTTAACATCGAGTTTATTTTTCATTAAAATTTATGTAGTAGTATAATTTCAGATTCTATGAAACGCCTAGACCTTATTGGCAACTTGATTACGAGGACAATGAATCAAAATTAGGAAACATGAAAAGACGGTTTAATTAGAAAAATCTGCCACCCCTAATACCTACAATGACTCTGATTGTAACTATCACAACCCTATTACACAAGCGTAATACATTTCTTCCGCACACGGCATCGGGGTCGCGCGCAATGGCCCGCGGTCGCTGCCGTGCAACTGACATGTCCGTATATTGCAAGCTTTGTCCCCCACGCCTTCCTAGTGATGTTCCCATACTCCGAAATACTACGGAGTATATCTATACATATAATAAAGCTGAAGAGGGTCGAAAGTCTGTACATGGAAGATATTTACAAAAAAATGATGGAGGAGGTCTTAAAATCGATAATAGATCACATTTATGTAATTTTTAGAATTTTTGTCTGTTTGTCGGTTTGTCTGTTTGTCTGTTTGTCTGTTTATTGCACGGAGCATCACGAGAGAACGGCTGGATGGATTTTAATGAAAACTTCACCGTCGTATTCAGGAGACCTCGGGTCGGGACATAGGATATAAAAAATGGTCAAGTGTGAGTCGGACTTGCAGTAAAAAATTAAAATTAAAGTTAAATCAACCTATCTCAAAAAGTATAAGAGATATTTTGATCAAACCAGAAGTCGTTGAAAGAGTTCATTACTATGCATGTGTCGTCATCATCATCATCATCATATCAGCCGAAAGACATCCACTGCTGAACATAGGCCTTCCCCAAAAATTGCCACAATTAATGACCGGTCCTGTGCCACCCGCATCCAGCGGACTCCTGCATGTGTAAATATGTATGTGTAAATGGAACAAAAACTGCGTAAATTATTTTAAGAGACATAACCAATCGATTTACAAAAAACACCTTAAATGTAATAGCCTAGAACTATTCAAAAGTATCAGCAGACGCGACGCATTTGCCATGACTATTTGAGCAGGCGCTATATTAATAAGTGAGGACTGCATTCTTCAACCCTCAACAATTTATCAACACCATTTTTCTCAGAACTTTATACCCCGTACTTTAAAATAATTGAACAAGGGCACACTTTCAACGGCTTTAATAGCTGATATCTCCAAAACGATCCGCTTAAAGAAAAAAGTTTCTATAATTTTTGAAGACGTTTCTTTTGATGTCTCATACGCTTACGATTATGTACAGTCGAGTTCATAAATATATGAGCAAATCCAAGGCTTCAAAAATAAATGAGCATAGAAAGATACATATTATTATGCATCTGAACAAATTTACCAATCAAAAATATGTGTACATATTACCTGTCAAAATAATCCCAGCATGTGTCAACTGAAAAGTAAAAATTGTATAACTATGTGCAACTTCACAAATATCAACGCAAAACCTTTTTCGTATATTTTGATAGTGTGGACTGTAGCCTCGGGACTACGGCCCTCAGTTTGTTAAACTGATAGCGTGAGATAACGCCTCGGGCCTTCGGCCCTTGGGATCGCGTGAACAGTGTTCTCGAACCTACGACCCTCAGGTTCATAGGCTGACAGCGAAGGTTAACTCCTCGGGCCTTCGGCCCTCGGGATCGCGTGAACTGTGTTCTCGAGCCTACGACCCTCAGGTTCATAGACTGACAGCGAAGGTTAACACCTCGGGCCTTCGGCCCTCGGGATCACGTGAACTGTGTCCTCGAACCTACGACCCTCAGGTTCATAGACTGACAGCGAAGGTTAACCCCTCGGGCCTTCGGCCCTCGGGATCGCGTGAACTGTATCGTCGAGCCTACGACCCTCAGGTTCATAGACTGACAGCGAAGGGTAACCGACTGACAGCGAAGGGGATCGTGTGGCCTGTAGCCTCGGGCTTACGACCCTCGGTTTGTTAGGCTGACAGCGTGGGTTAACTCCTCGAGCCTTCTCACGATCGTGTGAACTGTGTCCTCGAGCTTACGGCCCTAGGGTCCATAGACTGATAGCGTGGGGGTTAGCCATTCGGGCCTTCAGCCCACGGTTTCTTAGACTGACAGCGTGAGTTAACCCCTCGGGCCTTTGGCCCTCGGGTTTGTGTGGATGATGACCTTACTCCTGCAGCCCTCCTGTTGATATACTGGCAGCGGGTATTAATGCCTCGGCCCTCGGGTTCGTTTAGACAGGGGCCTCGGGCCTCCGATCCTAGGGTTGATAATCTGACAGCGTGGGTTAACTCCTCGGGCCTTCGGCCCTCGGGTTCGTGTAGACAGTTGCCTCGGGCCTGCGGCCCTCGGGTTGATAGGCTGACATTGTGGGTTGACTCCTCGGGCCTTTGGCCCTGGGGTTCATGTGGGGATTACTTGATTGATCCGATTGGCTACAGGATATACTGAATGCTCCAAGCTCTGTCTTCTTACAGCTTAGCATCGACCATAAAACAACATTTCGTCATAAGCCCGATTGGGATTTGGCCCTAACTCGAAGCTCGGTTTCAGCCTTCGTGGTCTTGACGCTTCACCTTTGAGCCTTGGGCCCTCAGGCTCGGTTTGTTTAATTACTGCATATATTAAATGCTTGGCACTATGTCTCGGTCTCGGCCATAAAGGCAGTATTTCATGAAAAATACGATCGGTCATCGGCACTGCTTGGAACTCGCCCTTTGCAGCCTTAACGCCTCGACTTATTTGAATACTGAATAAATATTATATTGAATGCTAGAACGCGTCGGGCTCGGACCACTGTTCTGTTTTCTCATAGTTCGGCCTACGACCTCTTTACTCTATCTTATTTGACATTTATTTTTATTGTTCCTCTGATTGGGTCGGCCCTGCTGCAAGGCCGAATTACTTGGGCCCCTGGAGTGGGTTTCCGGGCCTTCAACCCTCTGCTGGGTCGGCCTTCTTCCTCCTAAAGTTCGCCCTTCGGGCTTGCTGAACTACTCGGGATTTAAACTTTTCGCCCCAGCACACTATCATCTTAGATTATTTTCCAACTTTTTCCGAATATTACTCTTTTGGGTTCCTCGACTCAAACCCTGGCGATAGGTTTTTGCATACACTGCACTGAC
This sequence comes from Thaumatotibia leucotreta, assembly GCA_025490895.1. Lineage (NCBI taxonomy): Eukaryota > Metazoa > Arthropoda > Insecta > Lepidoptera > Tortricidae > Thaumatotibia > Thaumatotibia leucotreta. The sequence continues at coordinate 142,683 of JALPQI010001253.1, read as the reverse complement.
GCTTACTGCCACGCATTCAGCAACTGAAGTCCTCCGGTTAAATTAGGGTACGTAATCCATGCTATGATGATGACTTTTATGACGCTATCAAGCCTCATCTTAATTTTTACCCCCAACTCCTTACTTACGCTATGCTTATGCTTTTTAGAATACGTATAATTTTGGCGTTTTGAAATACGGCTATCATTTTGTTTGCTGAGGGAAACCACATTATTTTACTACCTTTAGAGATATCATTTGCGTACTATTTGGAAGTTAACCTCAAATGATAGGTACCTAAACCATTTATTACATTGTGTATGATATTAATTTCTTTGCTACACCGAACACAATACGTTTGTAACTTGGCTGTTAATCTGATATCTTATCACCAAAAGGACCAATTCTAAGAAACCCATTTACCAGACATACATTTGAAAATGTACAACACAGATCACCGAACAGCACGCGTAAGAAGTCGCGGGCACAGCTAGTTATACATACGTACATGCAACAAGGAATACAATACATGAAGGCAAGTATTTAACGATTATGTCCCGTTTGCTGTTAAAATGTGAATGAAAATCGTAAAAGTTTAAATCATTTTACATATTTGTATATGTCTCATTTTTATTTAACACCATCACGTTCAGCGCGGGGGGCCCGTTGAGCAGATTCTAGTCGTACAGCGTCGCTTTCGTCCATTTGGATATTTTATAATAATCATTAAAAAAAGTACCTATCAAACAAGTGTAGATTAGTATCACAGATATTGAAATCTTTTTTGTAGGAACTGATTTCGAGCGTTCGAAACTCAAACATTTGAAAGCTATTTTTTCTTTACTGGAAACTTTTTTTCTATCGTCCTGATTATTTTATATATTTTTACTGTTTTTTTTTGTTGTCTGGTTGCTGGTCTTGGTTGTTGTGGTGGTTTGAAATGTTTGTTTGTATAATTTTGGAATTCTGTGTGTTCGTTTTACCCTTCGTGTTTTTCACCTGATAATCGGAAGATCAGCACTGACTCACACTAGATGATGATGAGAGATAAGACCATTTCATATCTTTGTTTACTTTTGTTTTTTGTCACAAAGATCACGAACAAAATTATTCTATTCTATTCCAAAATCGCCCTCAACTTGTTGGCTTCTTTAGTATGAATTACTAAAATATGAGTATTCATCAATAAAGAAATATAAACACGAATGAAAACCTGCAATACTCTTAATGAGTATTGAAAGCTATTATCTCAATTGTATCCAAGAAGGTATACGGTAGGACAGGAAAATCGTGTAAACTCGGCGTATTGGGAATCACAGTAGTATGAATACTGGTGCCTGTTCTCAATATATGAATGGTTAGTTACACTCTAATCCCTTAGTCGACTTTAACGACACCCACGGGAAGACTTGAGGAATAGTTATTCGGAAATACAACGATTGCTGAGCTATTTTAAGCAAATTTAAGTATGATTATATATAAAAGGAAAATATGGGTGCATGGTGTGAAGAACTTGACAACTCGAGATATTTTGGTAAAGGAAAATAAATTTTATTTATGTCAGATTCAAGTTCATATTTCTTCTACTTTTCATCTCGAGTTTCATCGATATAGTCATGTGCATTGTAGGTAGTAATGGTGAAATCTTTGAAACATTTACATTGATCAAACACGGCAAGGCTGCAGATGTCAGTACATTAAAGCCCATGTTCGCGATTTCCCGTTAGTTCCCGGCAACGCACGTCACTACGCCTGCCCTATTTGATAAGCGAATGCAATTATTGAGTTACCTCTCTCTCTTCTAATATTCTATTGTACTGCTTCGGAATAATGAAGGCGGAATCGGAATTGTTAGCAATAATATCTCCAGTTAGTTCATTAGAGATACTATTTTTAGTTTTGATTGATTCGCTATTACCTATCTGTTTTATTGCATTGATAATTACAAACAAGGAAATATTGGTATACATATTTTTAAAGTACAAATTAAGTTTTGTTGTTATTCACAAAAAAGCGGTAGGGATATAAAAAAATCAAATCCGGGTGTAAAATTTGAATATGAAATAGGCTCACGGCACTTTACTGAAGGAGCCAAATTTATTCAAACCAGCCAATTTAGCCTTGAGTTCCCTTTGAATGAAGTGTTGATCAGACGTAACGAAGTTTATTTTCCCAACAACGTAAAGGATTTCAGGATTTTTGGTAAATTACGTTAATTTAAATCGTATTGGTAACTAATTTGTAATTTCAATGATACTTTTACTCAATTACTTTCATCAGTCAGAAAGACAGTAGGTATAGTTCGTGAAATATAAATTCGTAACTTTCTAACTATATTATAGTAAGAATAAACATTCAATTTATATTTCTCGAACTATACTGCGGTAAAGTCTAAACTGTCTAAGCAATAAGTTTTGCTTTTAGACTTTGGGTATTACCTACGGAACCTCTAAATCCTCGGAAGGGTGACCATGCCATGATACTAGGTACCCCGTTTAGTAATGGTTTACTTAAGTTTATTTTATATTTTACTCAAAAATATTCCTGTAATAAGAAAGCATACACATTTGAGGTGCGCGCGAGTATTGTCCGAGTTTTGAACAATGTATAGGTATTCGTGACCATATTTATTTACAAGACCCCTTTTATTCACGTCACCTTTTAAGCTAACAAACTGGTACCTATGTATCGTTTCTCCATATTTATGTAAGACGGAAAAAGATAAACGATACTTGTCGGCTTGCAAAGTTAGGAGACGTTTATGAACAAGAGGGTGATATTTAACTTCCAGTTTGGTTTTTATTTGGTTTAATATAAATTTCATCAGTATCATTTACTCGATATTGGCCATACTAAGTATTAAAAATTCGGTGACCTTTCACATTCAGTCATATTATGGGCTTTATTTGACATCAAGAATACGTGGTTAAAATCTTTCGGTATACTTGCCACGGTCCTTGCCCACATATATACCTATATGTGGACATACATTATTTTATTTCAATTACTTGGAATTGACACGTCGAGCCGTAGATATGTCATTTATTTAGGCAATTTAAATAATTTATATAACCCGTATTAAGTATAGGAGGTAGCGTGGGAACCTATTAGCTGACATACATACTAGAATAGAATGAACTGCTGTAGAAATAACAGGAATGCATAATCAATATTGAACCGGCTTGCGGAAAACATTTATACGTATCATTTATTGTCGTATTTGTCTGTTTCAGGATGTATTTTTATTGTTTTAATTTTTTTTGCACTAAGAAAAAATCGTACAAATGGGGAACTTAATACAATAAGGCATTCAACACTCGTCGACCTCGAGGCGTTGCAGAAAAATAGTAGGCGGTACATTAAAAATTAAAACAAAAATAAACTAGCGTAAGCAAAGCATATTAACATACATAAAAGGTACTTAAAAAAAATTGTTATTGCGATTGTATTTTGATGTATTGAAATAAATAATTTAAGCTTACAAAAAATACATCTACATAATTATATATTTACTTGGAATATGTAGATCGATTATTATTATCCAGATAGGTATGTTTTCTTAGCAGAAAAAGACTGATAAATTAATAAACATCGACATAAAATTGTTACCAGGAAGTTTTAAAATATTTAAAGTAGTAATTATGATGTTGCATACAGAGAAGAATGAAAACCACACATGCAATTGATAGTTTGTATACTTAGCCAAATAAAAATAACAAAATCTAGAGTTATGTACGTACGTGACTGTACAGCTTGATGAATTTTGATATAACCTCAGACAGCTAAAGTAATTAGTGAAGGCCCTACTAAACACATTTTCATTTGTTTTAGTGACTAAAATAATTTCTGACTTTTATTTTTCCATACAAAATAGTTCCGCATGCAATCTATGACTATTTACTTGCTTGTCACGACTGTCAAATAGCGAACCGATTCTTACATTGCTGTTCGAATTTTCATACAAACATGACACTCTAGTGGTTAAAACTAAGTTAAAATTACCTTGCAATATAAGTTCATAATACTACGTAAAACCTGGATATGGCTACGGTTTGAGTTACTATTAAAAGTACACGCTGGCTGTATTAAAGCAAAACCATATTATAACGCCATGGAAAACAGTAAATTACAGATAAAGCCCATAAGTGCCTACTGTGATTTGTGGTTGCAACGCAATTTTATTAAGTTTAAGGTACATACATATTCTCTCAATATTTTTATTGTATCGATCCCTGAATTGTGCCAGAAAATGTTTGCGTATTTTTTTGTATAATGTTACGCGTCGTTATTTAGGTATATACAATTATTAGGAAAGATAATGTTGTTATGTATCGAAAATTTACTTTCTCTCTAAGTTCGTCATTGCTTGGATAATTTTCTAGGGAGTTATAGAAATGTTATTATATTACCTAAACCTAATTTCTCACTCGCAAGTGTTATAAAAAACATGGTATTCATCGCGGTTGGTAAGTGAATTACAAACTCGACTTACAAAACGTCCTCCGCCTACGGATACATAAGTATGCCGTGTGGTGACGGCAGTAAGAATACATTCGTCACCACCCCAACTCCTCCTGTGTCGTAAATGTCGACTAAGGGATTGAAGTGTCAGTGACTATTATTTGATAAAATATTGATGATGGGCATCAGCGTCATCATAGTGGACACATTACTGCGATCGCCAATCCGCTTGCCCAGCGTGGCGCTTATGGGTATTTACCTCCTAATGCGTCTATACGCATAGTAAATAGGAGAGGCCTACGTCCAACAGTGGACTATCATAGGCTGATGATGATACATAAGTACAAAAAACCTGTCAAATGAGAAACTCTCCCTTTTTTGAAGTCGGTTTGGTAATCTACGTGGCATAACTCAACTGAGGCCGTAGCCGAACAATATTTCGTAGCTGATTGTATTTGGATATTGGCACACTTGCACCCCGGGCGACCGCTAGCACCTTGGCTGCATACAAAATTGGGGCTGCGACCTCTCGACAGAAGTAGTTATGTACAATTGTTGCTAACGCAATTGTTATAAACAACATGGTATTCATCGCGGTTGGTAAGCGAATTATAAACTTGACTTATAAACCGTCCTCCGCCTACGGATTCTCAAAGATATCGAGTAACATACATAAGTACAAAAAACCGTCAAATTGAGAACCTCTCCCTTTTTTGAAATCGGTTCGGTAATCTACGTGCCATAGCCCATAACTCAACTGAGGCCGTAGCCGAACAATGTTACGTAGCTGATTGTATTTGGATATTGGCACACTTGCACCCCGGGCGACCGCTAGCACCTTGGCTGCATACAAATTCGGGGTGGCGACCTCTCCACAGAAGTAGTTATGTACAATGGCCATCGGATATATTGGAGCTGCCACGGTGTTCAAACATATCTACACTAGTACTCTAACTAACGCCAGGACAATGCGTGCTCAGATATTTGGTCGTCGTTCATCAGGTTGATGGAAAAAACAGCTGTATCTCGAGTGAAAGAAAGGTGACATTTCCATGAATTGCTGTACTTGGAGTGGACCTTGCCTGAATCTGTGTTTCCGCATGTGTATAGTCTGAATATCTTCAAGGCAAGAGTGAATAGGTATCTCATAGGTAAGCGTGCTCCACCGTAGACTGCATCATCATATACCAGCAGGTATGATCGTGGTCAAGCGACTATTATGAATTAAAAAAAAAGATCCAAAGTTGAGTTATAGCTACGATTAATAAAATTCCAAGTTTAATGAAAACCTTTGAAACGTTTTTCGTATCATTTTAGTACTTATAAACACACGTGTTTTTATGCAGTATCTTATAGGGTATCATACCTAATTTTGATCAAACTTTTCCCTACCTTGAACTGGTAAATATAAGTTTTTAATCGTGTTTCCAATAAAAGACGATAGCAAAACTACCCACGTATGAATTACTGGAATAGTTCCTATAATTTAAATGCAGTATACACGCCACCAGTGGTCTTTGCATAATTTATATGTTAAATGTATGTTTACTTTGTGTATTGCCTACTTTGTAGATATTTATGTTACGAGTATAAAAAAAAACTAAAGTGTTAAGAGTCATGTGTACAGAAGAAGTAGATTTCATATAGTTTGCAGTGTAATCTTTTGGACGAATATATCAATACAAGCATGCAAATATACCTATTCTGTGAGTTAAAAGTTAAGAATATAGGTATTAGAAGGCAGGAAAGCAGGGTTAGATATTGAAAGTTTTAAATTGAAATAGCACTGACCTTCTTTTGTGAAACAGATGAGCAGTGTAATCCAAACGCGCCATAACCATGGTGGAAGCACCATCACCAATCAGCACCCAATATCTGATTAACTACTGGCTTCTAGCATCTTTACTCAGTTTTCATGTACTATCATCGCGAACTCTGAAACAAACACAAATCAAATATGAATTAAAGATTGACACTCATTTTTTACTCATATTTGCACTGCAAGACAGTGGGGTAGGGAAAGACTTACAATAAAAATGATAAAAATAAATTGTAAAACTCATTGGAGCATTCTTATTTATTTTGAAGACACAAAGTCAATCAGAACATTCCATTAGTTTTTTCACTAGGCCATTTTTATACCTAAATGTATTTCTTTTGACGATATCGGAAAGGCTCTGACAATTTCGATGAAATTTGCTATGTTGAGATTTCAGGGACGAACCTGCCGAGTTATAAAATAAATACTTACCTGTATTTCCTATGATTTTTGGCAAATATAATTAGACATATTATTTCCATATATCTATCAAGTACCTATTTAAGGATTTTGCATGTTATCTAATACTCCATTAGTCTATTTTTGAAGATTTGACATTTCTTTATTAAGTAATATGAAAATAGCTAAAAGATATAATCCAGGCATCAAATTTTCATTAAGAAAATGGTTGCGGCACTAACGGAACTATTTCAGAGGAGTAATAATAAGGATTCTGGACCCGACTATACGGCAGGCCTTGTATCGTGAAGCCGCGTTATCATCGGACATCAAGCCCACATGATAATAAAGGGCTGAGCCCGTCCGCATGACATTTTATTCAATGAACCCTCAATATGTCTCCCAGTAGCCTGAAATTTTCGTCTTGATTATTTCTGAATTCTCAAATAGGGCCTATATTTTTAGGGCCACGCAAAATTGCTAATTTTAAGATGAAAAATGTGGCTGTCGTTGATTTGTATAATATATAAAATAACACAGTGATTGCGACTGTAAATTTTACCGATTTCCAACAAAATGATGGAAAGAAGAACAAAGAAATAAGAGATGAACCTTAAAATAATACTTTAAACAGGGCTAATTTGATATTAAAATTTTATATTAAATACTTATGGGGAATTACTTTGTTAAAGTCTTGATGGATTCCGGCTAAACGGCATGGAAACATAAAAATCTACTGCTGAAATTATTATATTGTTTACGTATTTCTCCTTTGGCAGTTATGCCAAAATAAATACCTATTATAACCACGACCATGAAAAGCTGTCGTCGCGCACGGTCCCAATAGGCATTTGCGGCACACAATAAAATACGCCATGCTACAAAAAAATCCGTTGAGCTAAAATTTCTATACAACAAATCCTTTGAAATATATAACAATTGACCATCGTGTCCTGAGCCTTGCTAGCACGAAACCATTTCTTGTCCAGTCATCCATCAACGTTACGTTTAGGTACATCTAATCGGCTATGTGATAAATGGGAACAACTTGATCTAACGCTCTACAAAACATTTTACGTTTTTATTTTGATACCTACTCCTTAGTGACTTTGTCTACTTAGGTCCTGGGATCGAATCCTGGGCCATTTCTTTGTGTTTACTTATCACAAATATTTTTTCAATAATTTTACTGAGTAAGCACATCACAAGCTTTATCAGTAAAGCTGTGTAATCATTGGCAAATAAAAGTAAATGTCCTTACCTGGATTTGACCCAGAAATCTCCAGCTTCGTAGACAAGGTCAGTATCGACGTTTAATCTCAAAGCTGTCAGATTTCATACTTGTATCTTTTGGCATTCTATTTATTATTATTATTATTTATTATTTGCACGTACCTTTTGCTACATAACTATAGTACATATTGTTGGTACTAATTTAGCTTTAAAGCAAATTATACCTCAGGCTATTACTTCTGTGCACATTAATAAATAAATAAATACTTTGGGACATCTTACACAAATCGACCTAGTCGAACGGTAAGCTCGATGACGATAATATACAGGTTGGCCTCAGAGATGCGATCGGTTTTATATTTGTTAACTTCATTAACAACTCGTAACCGAATGCCCCGGATCTAGTCGTAAATCCTAAGTTAATGGAGTAATTTAAAAATATGATATTGTAAATTACATATAATATTGATAAGTACATAAACAGTATAAAACATTTTTCATCGCACTTGCCTAAGCGCGCCATTGTTTGCGCGCGCAGCGGGAGTAATAGAAAAGTGAAATTCCGTAGGGAGTAATAGAAATGTCAGTACGTCATTTAATAACGTTATTTCTTAAAACTTATTTTTTGTCGGCAAGTGTGATGAAAAACATTGTATGCATCACGGTCGGTAAGCGGAATACTAACTCGAGTCATAAAAGCCCTCCGCCTAACGTTAGTAGTTCCGTACTTACCTCCCTTGATGCACATTTGCACAATGTACTATTAAAATATTGGACTATTTCGACGTTTTTGTAAAATAACGGTTCCGGTCCCTACGTAAAACTAATCACCACCTCCCAGGCACCCTCTAAAATATAAAAAAACATATAGATACTTAAATGCATAGACAGACCAAGGAACACATATTTGTGATAAATAAATACACAATTAATACCCTCGTCGGGATTTGAACCCGAAACCTCCACTTCGTAGGCAGAGTCACTACCAACTAGGCTACGGAGCCTGGCAAAATATTATGCAAAATGCATCGACAGACTCTAGCAAATTTTGTTATTGTAATCTAAGTATATTTATTTTGTAGTTTCTTTAATAATTACACTAGCTACTTTATTGTGTAAAATGTTTTCTTAATAAACATTCTTCGGGCTGCACCAGTCGCAGCTGTAGCTAGTTCAGCTAATTAACTTCTGTTAAGCTAAATACCGAGACTGCTGTGTAATTATTTTCTCAACTGGGTGTTCGAGTCTTAAGGTAAACTCAATTATAAACTAGTTTTCTAGTAATATTGCTGCAAATCAAAACTTAAGATATATTGTAAGGTATTTTACTTTTGAAACAATTGCTAAAATTACCGGAGAATTTGTTGTTAGCACCCAAAAATGTTATTACCTGTATAAAAATACTACTCGTCCTCTCTTTTATAAATAAACAAGTCCTTATTAAGTAAGTATGTTTCATTTAGTTATTCAATTCATATTCCATTTAAATAAAGCGTATTACCATGTTGAATGGAAGCAATTAATTTACCGGCATAAAACGTCAGTCTTCTTCATTTTAATGATTTCCGCAAGTTTTTGTCCTTTTCAGGACTGTTGGTTCTGAATAAATCTTTGTTTCTGAACCGCCCGAGTGCAATCAAACTCATTAACTTTATTGCAAAATGAAGGCAATTAATAAGACAACTATAATGCTTCGTAACAGAAATTAACAGCTCCAACTAAATATTTAAAAGCGACAATGCGTAAAAGCAATAACATATATTATGTGGAAATATTAAGACAAAAACAAATTAACAATTATTATAATAAAGATGCAGATATCTAGATCCTAAGAGGCCACGCCATCATGGGATCCATGCTGCAGAGAGACTTGCTCCACGGGATATTATTTTTAAAAGGATTTTTTTAGATAACAAATTAAAATTGTCACAACCGTACCCAGGCTCCCCTATTTTTGTACGCTAGATTATTAGTTTCGCCTTAGTTTTTATTTTAGATAAACTTTCTTAACATGTGTGTGTTTATAATAATTTATGTAATAAAAGCAATTGTATGAAGATGCATATATGCATATATAAATGGAAATTGCATTCCTAAGACCCCAAAACTGTTATATTATCAATAGAGCTACGGCGCTATGTATTATTATACTAGCTAGCTTTTTAGCTCAAACGACGTTGTCCGCCCTTAATAGAATTTTCATAGGAATTGATCGTCTTATAATGCGATTTCCGGAAGTGTCATTTGTTCCCTCCGACTTCCCGAGCATCAACCATCATTCTTGAACCATCTTCTCAAGCGATTTAACGAATTAGGCGGAAAATCGGAGACATGGAGAGAAAATAGTTTTAGGTAAAAATGTTTTATGCAAAAAGTTACCTACGCAAATATATTACTTGCTTAACCTTTGTACGCTAGGTAGGTTTTTAGTTAGTTTAGTTTTAGGTACTTTATGACAAATGACATAAGATATAAAATTGTAAACATATCTATGACCTTGATTATAACAATTTCATCGTGGTATCAATTTATCGTGCTATTCTCATTACCTTAAATGTCATTACTCATTTATCGGAAGCTGAACTAAGACCAACATTGTTAAGCGATAAAAGAGTATTAATTGAACCGAAACCGTGTAGCTGAATTCGACGGGCAACTTTAAAATGAAACTGCCAGGAGAGTGCGTCAGGGATGCCGCCAGTGCGGGTCGATACCAAAAGTTTAAATGGAAAAGTGTCGGATTTTATTTTGTGGCACTTGCTATAACAAATTAACAAAGCCTTCGGGCGCTTAAAGAGATCATAAAAAGTAGAATTCGTAATGACTTTTTTCCAATTTAAAATTTGTAGACCTCTGTAATAACGAGAGGGGGTTCAGCCGTGGTATATAATAATTAAACGCAGTATCTTATTATACATAATACCTATATTATATATTTACTTGCATAAATATTGTGCCTATAATAAGCAATTTCTGTTACCTATATTGCGCATTGTTTTTATATAGGTGTAACAAAAATTGTGATGGTCTGTTTACGGATATATTCAGTATCGTATCTAGATCTGGAAAATAAAAACTATTTATTATTTAGGCTTGTATGGAGTGAAAGGAAAAAATGTGATGTTACTGGAGCCGAAAGATGGATTCCCGAATCATACATACAGGCACAAAATCGGTCAGCGAAAATTCCATTTTTATTTAAAGTTAGTCACAAAATGACTACCAGCATGAACCAGTTCAAACGATGTTGAACCTCACTGGCAGCGGAAATAAATAAATACATTTATTTTTTGGCCACTCAGTATAATTATATTTTTTTATAAATATAATAACTTTAATAAAAATAACGTCAGGTTATTTAATCTCAGTTATTTAACAGCTTCTGCTACAGATAATATGTTAGCACGGGTCTTTTATTTTTATAGATATATTGACAAAATGATTGTAATAATTTTATCTCACGGATGCTTCTATCTTCTTATTGCGAAATCAGCCTTAAGTAATTGGTGAGTTGAATATATTTATTTATTGCAGACACTCGGGGACACGACAGCCGAATTATGGGACGTCGAATATTGGGAATTCTTTCTTGCCCGCATTGGCATGCCAAGAATTCTTGGGTGACGCGCAAATAGGCGTCCCGAGACTCTTTAATTTTAATATAAAATGTAGGTAAATCAAAATAAACTCAAAAAGGAAGAAAAATTTAAAACTCAATGATTTTTTTTTCACTTCAGAGATTATTCGGATATAAGCCTTTTATAGCATACCCTCGTAAATGAGCTTAGTGGGATCAACAGCGAATTTACACCGTCATCACAAGATTTATTTCCTTTGCTTGATTTAGGGTTTTGGCTAAGTAATCCGATTTTAGTGATATGCTATATCGGCACACTCAGTTGATGGAAAAAAATACCCGTACTCAGAATAAATATAAATAAATAAATAGGTATAAAAATCTTGGGACATCTTACACAAATCGACCTAATCCCACGGTAAGCTCAATTAAGGCTTGTGATGTGGGTACCAGGCGACGATATATATAATAGATAGATAGACAGCCATGACCAAGGAACAAATATTTGTGATAAATACATACACAAATAATGCCCTCGCCGGGATTCGAACCCGGAACCTCCAGCTTCGTAGGCAGGGTCACTACCAAGTACCACTAGGCTACGGAGGCTGACAAATGAAGAATGAAATTATGAATGAAGAATGAAGGAAAGAAGACAATTCCACGACCCTGTTTATTCCAAGAAAATGGAAAAAACCTGGAAATATAAATACCTACCTTTTGGATTCTTTTCATTTTTTAAAATATACAGGGTGTTGCCTGTAACAGGAGCGAAAAATGAAACGGTACACTAATAACCCAATAAATAGTCATAATTTAATAGTTAAAACTTAAAAAAAAAAATTTTTTTGGCAAAAAAAAAATTTTTTTTCCTTCTTTTTTATGTAGTTTTACTGCAGTCGACTTATACCATAAAAGTTAAATCGGTGTAACACAAAAAAAAAATTTTTTTTTTGCTAAACCAGTTAAAAAACCATGATTTCAAAAAAACTTTTTAGCTCATTTAGTTTTATGTCCACTGAACTACCAATATGTTTAATCATTAATAAGGTACAATGTTGTGATACCTAGATACATCACTCATAGGTCGTAACTTTAACATACTGTTTCTCCTTAATGGATAACTTTAAAACACTGGGACCTTTTGCGAATAACTAGAGGCAGTCAGAGGAGTCTTCCATTTGATTTTTTGCTCCTGTTACAGGCAACACCCTGTATAGGTACATAAGTAAGTAGTACATATTGTATAAGTCTTCCAAATATACTCGTATAGTGTGTTTCAAAAAATATTAAAATCGCTCTCCTTTGATGTGACTGGTAAACGTTATCATTTATCAATTGGTGAGGGGGTTTGTAAACTAATTTGACCCCGCTGTATCCAAATTTGCCCCGTCAAAATACTAACAGGAAGTAAGATATTCAAGATAGAGACAAATTTACCGTACAAAACAACCGACGAACCGATATTAACTATATAGTTTTAAAATGTTTTTGGCAATAGTTTTTGAAAATACCAGTGAAAATAACATATCTTGTCTGACAGAATTCATTAGTTTTAGTAGCACGTGACACCAAAACAAAATACCTACCCACAACTTATAGGTGTATTTCAAACTCATATTATTATACTCGTGTTTCGTCCTCGATATTAGTAATTTATTATTTTACAACACATTGTAGTTACGCGAAAGTGTAACCACTCATCACTTGTTTAGAGGAAAAAGTATAGCCAACCTGGCAACACTTTTTTTTTTTTTTTTTTTATGACTCCCGTGGTCTACCTCTGTCTGGCCGGTCAGACCCTCTTCATTCGCATTTTAGTGCTCAACCACTCCACTTGTGTAAACCAGTTTCGTGATTTCGACATGCCGAAGCGAAAGAACGACGAAGAAATTGAGTTGCTGGCAAAACGGTTGAAGCAACTCAAAAAAGACGTTAAAAAAGCACGTCGTAGACGAAGTTCTTCCTCGTCCTCTTCGGCTTCTACGTGTTCTCAGTGCTCCTCAACAAGTTCATCGGCACCAGAGAATTTGCAAGCAGATCCGGATTACCCAAATGGTTAGTACTTAAAACTACCCACTTATTTTTAGGAAAAAATATATTCGTTAATTTGAATCACAATGCAATCAGGGTAGTCTATAGGGCTATTTCGCTGCATTGTTGTGAAAATTATTATCCGCATCAGAAATTTATTGCACTCAGGATAGTCTATAGGACTATGCCGCCGCATTAAATCAAAACCTTTGTACTCAGATCAGTCTGTGGGACTGTTTCGCCACAAGGTTTGCGCTTTTTTGCGTAAATAAAATTATGCATTCAGGTTGGTCTATAGGACCATTCCGCCGCATATGAAATTATGCATGTACCCAGATCAGTCTTTGGGACTGTTTCGCCACATGCTTTGCTTTGTCTCGTGCGAAATATGGTTTCGCTTTATTGCTTGGTTAGTCATGGATCAACTGTCTGCTTACAGACCGAGATGCAAACGCGCCAGCTTGCGAGGAGGCACCGGCAGCGGCGCAGTTCGTCGCCCGCCCCAGTGAAGTCGAGCCAATCGCCGGCCCATCACATGCGATGCCAATGTGTAACAATCTGCCGCCAACCAATCTAGATGCCGCGGAGCCGATTGAAATTGAAGATGATGATATCTGCCAAGCTGAAATATTGGAAATTTTGGGATCAGATCCGTCTCAAACTCAAGAATACGGCGAAGACATCAATAAAGATGTGGCTTCTAGATTCGAACACATAGCAGCTTCGGGCTTAGAAAAGCAAGTAAGACAAGAGCTTTTAGAAAAAATGTTGGTGCCATCAAATTGCAAGATAATTGGTGCTCCGGAGCTCAACGCCGAAATAAAGGCAGCGTCCACTGAAGCTGTGGTTAAAAGAGACAAAGCTATTGAGCTTAGGCAAAAGCAGATCGCAGCGGCTATTACAGGCGTGGGACGTATGCTGACTTCACAATTAAAATCCAAAGATAAGGATAACAACATCTCCAAACATTTGATGGATGTTGGACGTTTGTTATGTGATATACAGCATGGCGAATCATCAACTCGCCGAAATTTCGCGCTGTACCCTCTGAAAAAAGATTTTAGAGATCAATTGGCAAACTGTAAGATAGACAGGTATCTTTTTGGCGAAGATTTGCCAGAAACTTTAAAGACTGCCAAAGCTGTGTCCAAATCAAGCATAGATATTAAGATGGATCAGCCAAAATCGAAAAAGGGATCGTCAAAATTCTCAAGGAATTTAAACTGGAAGACAGGACCCTCGGCGCACAATCAGCAGAAGGGTCCGACACAGAAACATCAATCTGCAGCATCGAATCATCGGCGCTACGGCCAGGGGAGCTCGTCGCACAGGTCATCGCATCGGGCCAAGCACACTCGCCGCCGCTAGATCCGGTACGTTATGCTGGGAGACTCGCTGATTTTTACGAGCAATGGTCACTGATCACTAGTGATCAAACTGTCTTATCTTGGATAAACGGCTATAAATTAAATTTTAACCAGCCGGTGTTCCAGTCTAGCTGTCCGACTGTGACAAGTACATCAGATTCTGAAAGACGCAACTTTAACGAATCTGTTAACAATCTTCTAGCCATAGGTGCTATTTCGGAATGTGAACCTATCTCGGACCAATTTGTATCAAGGGTTTTCTTAGTCCCCAAACCTAACGGAAGCATGAGGTTCATCCTAAATTTAAAAGAGTTGAATAAATTTATTCCGACTCAGCACTTTAAGCTTGAAGACTTACGCACGGCTTTAAAATTAGTTTCAAGAGGTTGTTTTATGGCCACGTTGGACTTGAAAGACGCATATTTTTTAATCAGAATCCATCCTGATTCTAGAAAATATCTCAGGTTTATATTGGATTCTAAATTGTACCAGTTTAATGTACTCCCGTTCGGGTTGTGTACTGCACCTTACATATTCACAAAAACGATGAAACCTATCATAAAATTGCTACGTTCATGCGGGTTCATATCGTCAATTTATCTTGATGATCTTTACCTGATAGGCGAATCGTATCAGGAATGTGTAAATAACTGCGAAACTACAGAATCACTGTTGAAGTCGCTCGGATTCATAATAAATGAACAAAAAAGTAATCTCATCCCAGCTACATCCTGTACATACCTCGGGTATGTGATAGATTCTCAAAAATGGCGAGTAACCTTACCAGTTGAAAAAAGGAACCGAATTAGACGGGAATTAGAATCGTTTAAGCTCTTAAAACAATGCAAAATCAGGAAATTTGCGCAATTAATTGGTTTATTAGTATCTGCTTGCCCAGCCGTGGAGTACGGCTGGCTTTACACGAAAGAAATGGAACGTGTTAAATTTTTAAATTTGAGGGGTCATGATAATTATGATGAGTACATGAGTATACCTGATTTCCTCAATTCCGATTTAGATTGGTGGATTCAAGCTATTTGTGTTTCAAACCATCGTATAAGAGACGACAATTACTCCATAGAGATTTTTTCTGACGCCTCAACAACGGGATGGGGGGCAGCCTGCGGTGATCAGACGGCTAATGGCAGGTGGTCGCAAGCGGAAAGTGCCTTGCATATCAACCAGCTGGAACTGCTGGCCGCCTTTTTTGCCCTCAAAATATTTGCCAAAAATTACCGCAGATGCCAAATACTTTTACGAGTCGATAACACTACAGCCGTGTCTTACATAAATCGCATGGGGGGTATTCAATACCCCCATCTCACAAGAGTAACCAAAGATTTATGGCAATGGTGCGAGGCTCGTAAAATTATTGTTGTAGCGTGTTATATAAAATCATCAGATAACATTATTGCAGATCAAGAATCTAGGCGATCTCATCCAGATTTGGAATGGGAAATTTCCGTTGCCGGCTACAAAAACTTGATCAATGAATTTGGAACTCCGTGTATTGATCTTTTTGCAAATCGCATAAATAAAAAATGCCCTACTTATGTTTCTTGGAACCGAGATCCAGATGCATATGCATACGACGCATTTACTATAGAATGGACAGGATTTTTCTTTTATGCATTCCCACCAGTATCCGTGATACTAAAGACTCTAAGAAAAATCATATCGGAAAAGGCTGAGGGTATTATGGTTGTACCTGATTGGCCGTCACAGCCATGGTACCCTTTATTTAAGCGCCTCTTAGTGTCCAATTTAAGGAAAATAGACCCTCAACACACTATTATATCTAATTCCAGCAACCGGAACATCCAGGCGACCGTTACCCTGGTTGCCGGAGTGTTGTCAGCACGGCGCTGTTGCAGCGGCACGTCCCATCTTCCGCGGTAGATATCTTGCTTGCATCACTCTCAGACAGCTCGATGAAGCAGTATGACGTGTGTTTTAAGCGTTGGTTTATGTTTTGCTTAAAAAACAAAATTAACATGTACTGTCCTTCTATTCCTATAATTATAGAATTTCTGACAGAAATATTTAATTCAGGTGGTAAATATGGCACAATCAACAGCCACAGATCTGCTCTCTCGCTTATATTAGGAGAAATATCGGACAATGACCGTATTAAGCGATTTTGTAAGGGCGTATACAAGCTTAGGCCGCCCATGCCACGGTATAATGTTACATGGGATGCGGCTAAGGTACTTAACCATATGGAGTTATGTTATCCAAATGAAAATATACCATTAGATCAACTTTCAATGAAATGTGTAACTTTACTTGCTCTTGTCACCGCGCATAGAGTGCAGACACTCTCCAAAATTTGTATGAAGAACATAATTTATTTTCCTGGTCAAATCATAATTAAGATATCTGAAATTATAAAAACTTCTAGAGTCGGTGTTAATCAGCCAACTCTTTACTTGCCATATTTTGAAGAGCGACCGCAGATATGCCCTGCACGAACATTGACTGCATATATTAGTAGAACCAAAGACTTGCGTAAATCTGATTTGCTTTTTATAGGCCTTAAAAAGCCTTACAAGTCCGTTAAGTCTTCAACTCTTAGTCGTTGGATTAAGACAACATTGAAAAATAGTGGAATTGACATCTCCATTTTTTCGTCACATAGTACGAGACATGCAGCTACATCTCTGGCTTATAAATCAGGTGTAAGTTTGGATGCAATTAGAAAAGCCGCAGGATGGAGTGGCAATTCCACTACTTTTGCCCGATTCTATAACAGACCTATTATTAATGATGATAGTGATAATACGGCACTTGCTAGATCTCTTTATTTGTCGTAAAGAAAATAATAGAAATATCAAAATGTTTAATTAACCTGATAAGAGTACGCAGGATAAAAATTACAAGAATTAAATGATGATATGTATAATATTTACCTACAGTATGTAGTACATTATCTAGTACGAATAAAGTAAGATTCATCAATTCTGATATTTCCTTTCATGCTCTCAACATCTACAATGTGTTGTAAAATAATAAATTACTAATATCGAGGACGAAACACGAGTATAATTAATGATTAAACGAACTTACCTGTAAGTGAAGTTCTATCATAATTATACGAAGGGTTTCGTCCGAAGATATTAGTAAGGCAGTCCCGCCCGCCCTTACCCCTAGGAAATATCATAATTCATACTCTCAACTACATGAAGAGGGTCTGACCGGCCAGACAGAGGTAGACCACGGGAGTCATAAAAAAAAAAAAAAAAAGTGTTGCCAGGTTGGCTATACTTTTTCCTCTAAACAAGTGATGAGTGGTTACACTTTCGCGTAACTACAATGTGTTGTAAAATAATAAATTACTAATATCTTCGGACGAAACCCTTCGTATAATTATGATAGAACTTCACTTACAGGTAAGTTCGTTTAATCATTAATTTTATACCATCAAAGCGGAAACATTTATATATTATGTTTTGTCTTATACAACATTGAAATTCATTCTCAAAATAACTGAAGCCAAACCAGGCGTGCGTTCTTAGCAAAATTAACTAAATATTTGTACAAAACAAAAGATATCAGAGTGGTGCTTTTCCTCTTGAATTTATGATGTTTTAATGTGAGAGGGTATTTTCCATTCTCTTTCAGGAGCCTTGTTAGATCTGCATATCTTGTTAAATCTGCAATCTAAGTTGTTTTATCAAATTTTTAAGGTTCCGTAGCCAAAATGGCGGAAAAAGAAACCCTTATATTCGTCATGTCCATCTGTCATAGCTGATTTACACGGGAAGTACACACAACAGTAATCAAGTTCAATAGGAATAATCGTTTTGTATAAACTGCTACAAAATTATGATACTAATATTATTGTAAAATAAAAAAAATAATAAGTAGTAAAATTTGGTTGGGGCGCTGCCTCGATTCATTAGTTATTTGTTATACAAGGGTGCAAAGTTGTATTTTACCCGCGAGTATGAAATTGAAACACGAGCAAGCGAAAGGATTCTATAGTTGAACCACGAGCGAAGCGAGTGGTTCTAAAATAGAATCCGGAGCAGCGAGTGTTTTAACATACGAGAAGTAAATAGTTATTTGTTATACAAGGGTGCAAAGTTGTATTTTACCCGCGAGTATGAAATTGAAACACGAGCAAGCGAAAGGATTCTATAGTTGAACCACGAGCGAAGCGAGTGGTTCTAAAATAGAATCCTGAGCAGCGAGTGTTTTAACATACGAGAAGTAAAATACATTTGCACCCGTGTGTAACACAAAACTTTTCCCCTCACTATAGCGAGGAAACTCAAAAAAGGTAATTATTTGTTCACTTTACAATCATCATCGGGTTAGTGATAATAATTTTCCAAATGCATCATGTATTTAATGCAAGATTTTGTCGCAGTAAACTTACCACGAAAAAGTAAACGCAGCACGATTTTAACACATTCCTGTAGTTGCACACCAACGACAATGCATTATTAAATCATTCTCATTCATTATTTTTACAAAATTATAACAGAACACCCTGAAAGTTGTTTAGTTTACTATTTTTATGCGTGTTCGAGTCGGTAAATAAAGATTATAACCTATAATATTCTTTGACAATGTTGACGTTGACATTTTCTGCGTTTTGTGATTGCATCTAGTCATCTTATCATCATTCACTAAAACAATTGTTACTTATGGAATTTTAGGATTTCTATGTTAAAATCATCATATTATATAAAGGTTTGTATTTTACACTAAATTCTCAAACAAATTATTTAATTATCATTAATATGGAACAATTTCCATGAGCATTTTACGTTTTGTTATTCCAAAACCAAGATCATTACTTTGCCACACAAGTGAATAATATGCGTTTTTACACGTTCGTATTAAAGGATAAACGAGCACTTTACGAGCTAGTGAGGGGGAAATACATTTGCACCCGTGTGTAACACAAAACTTTTCCCCTCACTATAGCGAGGAAACTCAAAAAAGGTAATTATTTGTTCACATTACAATCATCATCGGGTTGGTGATAATAATTTTCCAAATGCATCATGTATTTAATGCAAGATTTTGTCGCAGTAAACTTAGCACGAAAAAGTAAACGCAGCACGATTTTAACACATTCCTGTAGTTGCACACCAACGCCAATGCATTATGAAATCATTCTCATTCATTATTTTTACAAAATTATAACAGAACACCCTGAAAGTTGTTTAGTTTACTATTTTTATGCGTGTTCGAGTCGGTAAATAAAGATTATAACGTATAATATTCTTTGACAATGTTGACGTTGACATTTTCTGCGTTTTGTGATTGCATCTAGTCATGTTATCGTCATTCACTAAAACAATTGTTACTTATGGAATTTTAGGATTTATATGTTAAAATCATCATATTATATAAAGGTTTGTATTTTACACTAAATTCTCAAACAAATTATTTAATTATCATTAATATGGAACAATTTCCATGAACATTTTACGTTTTGTTATTCCAAAACCAAGGTCATTACTTTGCCACACAAGTGAATAATATGCGTTTTTACACGTTCGTATTAAAGGATAAACGAGCACTTTACGAGCTAGTGAGGGGAAAAATGTTTTTCCTAGTGTTTTTTTTTTTTCAATGTACCCATACATAAGCCTCAATAGAAAGGGCTTTCGGCATAAGAAGGTATCTTAAAGACGTTTTTTTTAACTGATTTTGGGAGCTAGTATCAGCTCTCTATACCAAAGAAAAAATACCAAGCTCAACAACTTCATAAAGAAATCTGTGCGTGAACGATAAAGTCTATAGGTATTACCTAAGCTTAAACTGTTATAACAATTGCATACCTAAGTTTTAAAGTAACAAGTATCAAAACAAATTACTTTAATGTAATAATTTTGTAATATAAAATTTCGAGTTCTCCATACAAATAGCTTAATTAATACTTAACAAAACACAAAGGTATGCTAAAACTACTTAGAAACGGATGTAGTATCTCAAGGTATTAAATTGCGACTCATAGAATATTGTTTTATCAGGAAAACCAAGCACGTACGCGTTTTAAGGTCAGCACTTTAAGTAAACTTGATACTGCAGCCTTATAAACATCATGTATAAAGGCCTCGTATATTTTTCAGGAATTGGGTTTTCCCTTTTCAACGGGCAGTCGGTTAATAATTTCTCTCCCGTTCGGCGGATATCCCGCGCTAAGTACGAAAAATCACCTACCGTGATGCCTTCCTCCAACTGAAAAGTCCCTCATTTTTCATTCATTTGTTTCAGGTTATATTTACGGAAAAGCGGAAACGTTTTAAAAGTTTTTGAATGGGGATGTTGTAATTTGATTCGAGTATTATTATAATAAGCGTGGTGATTAAATATAGGCATTTCTTTCCTGGGTGCTTAGACAAGTTGCCAATCGCTAACGCTTAATCGTCAATCGTAAACGAAAGGCAGCTAACTGCCTTTGTCGCACTAATACGAAAGAGTGACAGAGAGGGAAAACTACGATACGCTACTAAGCGTTAGCGATTGGCAACTTGGCTAAGCATGCTGATACGTCTATACGCGTACCTAGATAAAAGGAGAAGCCTAACCTCCAACAATGGACTCGGATAGGATAATTATCGCTGTGGATTTATGAATAATTACCAGAGATCGGACAAATGTGCGTCATTGTTCGCAATAATATGGACAAGACTTCAAAGTTGATTGAATAATTAACCATTTAATCATTTTCAGAAAATTACCTATTTGACACTGGTAACTCTGAAAACCTTTGTAAATAGTCACCTTAATGTTACGAAATCAATTTTCAAGAAATTATTCGTTTAATTATTTATTCAATCAACTTTGGAGTTATGTCCATAGTTTTAACAATGACGCACATTTGATCGGATCTCTGATTATTACATAAAAACAATAAAATAATGAAAAGCCAAATATAAATTAGGTCAATTAATTATGTAGCATTAAAAATTAATCGGTTATTACATTATTGACGTTACTGTTTCCATTGTCGAAAAATCAATATAATAAAGGAATTTTGTTTACTTTTAGCACCATGTATTTCAATTGTTTATTTTTATCAAAATATAAAAATAATTACAAGCAAAAAAGATGAGCAAACCTGTAATGTAAAATACTGTACTATTTAGATAAATTTAGCGGTCTACGCAATTATCCAAACCGGTAATGTGTTGAAGGTGTATGCATCTGTATCACAAATGGTATAATTTTTTTTATCTGTTATATTTAAGGCTAGCAGAATTGTACCCTCATACGATTATAGTACACACAGTATAATATTACTTTATACACAAAAATCGGCCGATGCCGGGAAAATCACGCTGCTGCGTATGGGACTTTTAATGGGTTGAGAAACAATGCCCACTTCGCAAGTTGACATATGGATACGACCCAATGGAATCATTAATATTATTTACTACCTAATTTAAGTGAATCCCTTATTTTGCTGAGTGCTTGCATAATGCATAGGTACTCAAAAACTTGTCTTGCTTGTTCATACATAAACATATTACCTATGTCTGAAACATAAAACGCTAAAAGCAAGCATCATTTTTCAAAGAAGACTTCAATCTTTACACGTCATAAACAAACTGGTGCGGCGATAAACTCTCACTGCTTCGTGTATAAAATGTAAAGTGGTGCTTGTAAGATACATGAAGTCTCATGAATACTCACCTACGATATCGCTAAGCACTACTAACATGAGCTGATAAATGCCAGGTTACTCAAGATCAATTGCAGGGGAGTTTCCTTTTAACTAGAATCTACACCTCTCATTTATATCACCCGGCTATCTAACATAGGGGACAATTCGGGTTACCTTACCCTTTTGTCAGCATCGACCTAAATGTAAATTCAACGGTCAACTTAAGTATTCACGAAAAAGGTTGTCTATCAAGACAGTATTCGTAGTTACGTTTGCTCAAGGCCGAAAAAGCAGAAAAAATATTCTAAGTAATCAAATATTAAAATACATAACAGATTTGTTCAGCAAAATCAGTTTATGAAGCTCTTGGTTTTAAGGTGTTTACTTTTTATAGCTTGATTTAAGGAAGACCGTGAATAAATAACGATAAAATAAACGTGGGCCTTGAAGGCATAAAGTAGATAATTTGCTAAAAATTGTGCAAGTAGTTAAACTTTTATGATCAGAGAATTAGTTAAAGGGTCGTATCACAAGTGAAACAGGCTGAACTAAAAGGTGATGCAGTTAGCACTCGAGTTGAACGCGAGCTCAGAGGGTCTTTACAAAGAGAAACGCGACGCGCATGTTAGCACTCACGCGACTCGCTTTTATCCCTACACGTAACACTGTCGTATGAATAAATCAATTTTGAAGATAAATCTGACGTCATGCTGCATGCTGGATCTTGTACAGTCAACTTCAAAGATATTGTTACGGTCAGGTGCCAAAAATGTATATACACTACTTTATTGCCTTGACATTAAGGACGTGTAAATAGTTTTTTGGCACCTTAACCGTAACAACATTTTTATATCGACTTGTGCTTGATGTATTTTTAAAGAAATAAAACAATCGTACCACCCGCCTGATGAAAAGCAGTGATTGTAGCCTATGGACGCCTACAGGACGCTCTAGAAGTCAACAGAGGTGAGTGTACTAATCATATAATGGATAATATAATTATTAAGTCTAACAAGCACAATTTAAAGTAACTTTGTACTTAGCGGTTATCACCATACCTGGGATAACTCGGGGCATTTATACCAAAGTGATGTAGTAAAATATTTTATCG
Organism: Thaumatotibia leucotreta; assembly: GCA_025490895.1. Lineage (NCBI taxonomy): Eukaryota > Metazoa > Arthropoda > Insecta > Lepidoptera > Tortricidae > Thaumatotibia > Thaumatotibia leucotreta. The sequence goes on along the minus strand of JALPQI010001253.1, from coordinate 119,076 downwards.
ACTAAAAATCGATGTTACTGTGAATGACAACATCAAAATGTTATTCGGCATAAATAAATATTAGGTACTTACTCTTCAATTAAAATAAAAAAAAAAAATTAAACGGGTAGTTACGCGTTTATTTTAAAATAGTTTTCAAAATATACAATTAATATTAAAATATCAATATTTAAATTGTCATTTTGATTAAAATGACATCTGTATACAAGAGGCCCGATATCAGAGATGACATCGAACCTCTGTACTGTAATCGAAAATGTTCAATAAGCATATCTTTTATTATAATTATATCGACATCTTTTTAATCGATATCAAATCCCTATAACGTGCCCCCAGTTATCCCAGGTATGGTTATCACAAAATTGAGATGCTATTCGAAACAAATAATTCATGCTTGAAATGTGTAGGTATACGAAGTTGACGTTGACGCGTGTACTCTACGGACATACCTAGTTGAATAACAAAGCTCTGTGACGTCGTGATGATGAACAAGCGAGTCCATTTACTTGACCTGTTTTAGCTCGGACGTATGTTTAATTTTGATGTTATATGTATGTAATATCTTTAGTAGGTACCTATTTACTAGGTACTCCTGTAATGTAAGTCAAATACTAAAATTAAATTTTGATAGCAAGATTATTATCAAAATATGTACCTTACCTAGTGATAGGATCTCAAAAATTAAAAATGTTGAAAATTCCAGGGACCTTCCTTTTCCAGTGTATGGCTTCGCTCCAGATTAGAGGTAGATAAAATTTGCAGAACGTGCTACAATAAGTACACTTAGCGAGATGATCTATGTCTTTATAATAATATGAAGTTCAAGGACATACCGTCCGAAAACTGATGCTTCAATTATATCTGTTAATCACTGATTTACTTACATAGCAATCCTTGGTTAATATTTAATGTCCGAAGCGCGTGCTGTTGTGACCCGCTTTTAGCCCCAGTGTGATAAAAATAGCACTAGCATTTATAAATACCTACACTTGAAAGGTCTGGGGAACAGCCTTTTTACATTACCGAACTGAAAGGTTAAATAAACCTACATTACAAAAGATAAATTGGATTTGTACTTCAATCTACATTATTTCGTTAGTTTAGATGAATTCCGTTTCTGAAATTAGGATCTCTTTCGGAACAAAAATATAATCTGCAGAATATATTTTTTTGACATTTCGCTTGTTTTTTAAGCAAGCGCAATATTAATTAAAATGTCTGTATTGAAAATCGATTGTAAAGTTTATAAGTAGGCATATTAAGTAAGACATGACGTCAATGACTACTACCTACTTTCTGCCGCCGGACCGTGACCACCGGAAGGCAGCTCCCTCATATTGAAAACTATATGGGCGCGCACTATACTTGGTTGGTTGGTTTTAAATAAGAGTTATAAATATGTGAATGAGGTTTCCGCCCGGATTTTACCGAGGCTTTGGTGCGCAGTGTGCACCCCATACATAATTAATAATTATAATATCTACCGAATATTATTTGTCTTCTTGTAAAACGATTGATAGTTTTTTTTCATATTTACGTAGCGTAATTCCGTGTAGGAACATTCAGCAACGATAGTGGCTGCGTTTCAAGAGAATAAGCTACGTTAACCCCTCACAAATATTTACTTTGAATTAAATACACAAAAACACGAATATAGAGTTTTATATAAGTCTTTTTCATAATAGTCAGTAAGGTGCAACCAGATGATGAAAATTACTAATATTTCATAAAATTGGATGTCATATACCAAAGAGCTTACGCCGCGGCCACGACATCGGTCTAAGGTGACCGGCTTAGCGGAAAACGTATGGTGCTCCCTCTCATACCCATATCGGTATCCCGCTCCAACTCATGGACTTCGCTCGCCGCTGGTCGTCCTAGACCAATGTCGTGACCGGGCCGTTAGACTTACCTAAGACCGAGTGGCCGAGCGGTACAGGCATCAGATGTGAAAGTGAGTACGTGGGTTCGATTTCCAACTCGGGCGTTGCTGATCTTGGTCTATTTTTCTTTAGTATATGACATCCAATATTTATAATTCATACAGTATTGTGTAGTAGTAGTGTGACTACTCGAAAAAAATAAAAAACACAAATCAAAATATTTAGTAAAAATTAATAATTTGATTTGAATTTCACAAAAAAACTTCTACTAATAGGCATTTCATTGATATCTAATTATACACGCGTACTCGACGTACTCGTACATCATTCAACGCGTCCCTGAATACAGCCTGAGATAAGTATTTTTGACAGATACTAAGAGAGCTTCCAAAGGCCCCACTTCAGCCGCCCACGTCATGAAATAACCGCCTACGCCTTACAGACTTGTACAACCGAATTTTCCTCAATATATATTTAGTAAATTTTGTACAACAGAACTCTAAAAACACAAGAGGATTTGTGTTTGTTCAGTTTTCTTTAGTATTAGTTATTATTTATCTTTGATTTCATTCAAGGCTTCAAGGGTATGAATTTACAGACATGAAATTTATTATTAATATTTTTATCGACGAATCGGTCTATAAAGGAACAGCAAGTTTTTTATTTAGTAAACAACATTTAGAATGAAAAAAATATTTTTTATAAATTTATCTTTTGTGAACACAAAAACATAATTTTTTTTAAATTATTATATTATTATATGCATTAAAAAAAAACTAAATTTACTGAAGAGAAACACGACAGTTGGACCTGCGTCATTAGTTTAAGAGACTAATGCCCTAAATATATTACTTTTGGGCCACTTGGTCTCAAATTAGCGATGCCTTGGTTTTCGGTAGGTTCGGATTTTTCTGTACAAAGTGTAAATCTTAACGGGAATCAGTATTAGTATATGACATAAGTCATCATCATCATCATCATCATCATCATCAGCCAATTGACGTCCACTGCTGGACAAAGGCCTCCCCCAGAGAGTTCCACAAAGATCGGTCGTGAGCTGTCCTCATCCATTGGACACCCGCAACCTTTATCATGACATAAGTACGTTAAGGTAAATTTTACTTTGAAGCGTGCGCCCGTATTCGTCTGTTTGAAATTTAAAAATGGCCGCCATTTAATTATCGTTGGCACAAAAAAATTTGTATGGTAATTGATAAAATTGATTGTAGTTTAAACCCTTAAAAGCTCCGACACCGCTAACCAAACACCCTGTATAAAATAATTAGTTCCCCAATTTAATCAACATACTCGGTATTAGTTCATTCGAAGTTAAACGTTCGTTGACAGGTATTTTAAAAGCAGATGACAAAACTACCGTAACAGTGTTTACAGCTACAGCTATATCTGTCATTTTCTGAGAATCTTAAACAAATAAATGCAGAATCATAATTTAGTGGAACTTAAAAAACCCTCTTAATTGATGATTACACTAATTAATAATATACTGTCTAGTTTAATCAATCACTCGTATTACATTTGAGCAATTCTTTTTATTTTTGCCACTAAAAAGAAATATGAAAATTTGGGTAAATTTTATACTGTTTCTGCTCAGAATCACGAGCTGATTCCATTTCCGGCGAAAAAAAAACTGTCCCAAAAATTTCATACATATTTCGAATATCCTCTTGTGTTACCGCCATAGAAGGTGTATGGAAAATAGTAACACAATAGGAAAAAAAATCACGGGACACTTTTTTTTTTCGACGGAAATGGAATCGGCTTGTGATTCTGAGTAGAAATAGTATAAAATTTACCTAAAATTTCATATTCCATTTTAGTGGCAAAAATAAAAAGAATTGCTCATTTAGGTACACAAGGTTTGTAATATACTTATTTCAACTTATTACTTATACGCCTTCAGTTATCTTTACTAACTACCTAAAACATTTTTTTCTAAAAGTAAATGATCAATTAAAAAAGTTATTCACACGATGCTTAATAACGAGCTCCGAAAGAAAATAATTTATTGAAGCGCAAAAACGTGTTTATTCCAGTTATTCAGGACAGAACGGATAGCCAATAGAATAGTAGGTATTGGAGTTCATTGACGCGACTAATACCGTCCCTTAGTGACGTGCAGCTAGAATGGTGTTTTTATTTGGGAATGTTCCCAACAATATACACGGGAATAATGGACAAACTTCATACGTAGTACTTTGCACCCCATTGGGAACACTACTACTGGGAACCGAAACGAGTTTCTACCTTGAACATAATTATTACGTTTCTAGTTGATATTGACATGTAAGTGATTTTCTGCGTAAATGTTTAAAAGGCTATACTTCATTCAACTCGCTTACAATAAAAACGTCGAGCAATAGTATAACAGTAAAACAGTGATTTCATTCACATCGACCACATTAATGTTTCTTTCGATCGCTATTGGTTGTCTATTGTTTGCCCGACAGTTATTTAACATAATATTCATATGCCAGAATCTAACTTGCCCGAATTTCATTTGCCCGAATGATTTGTTTACCATAAAAATTGTACGACATACTGCTTGTTTACCCGAATATTACCTTCCATAATCATACAATGCCATCCTATTTCTTTTCCATATTATTAAGTACAATAATATGGTTTAATAGAATATTGAAATGCCAGAAGCAATTGTTGCCATATTAATTGTTGGCCATATTATTAAGTGCAATAATATTATTTAATGGAATATTCAGACGATATCAGTAATTATTTGTTTTTTTCAAATAAGTACTAGCTATATTATTAAAATTACAAGCGTTTGAAAAAACGGGCTTCTGGGAACCAGTCGACGAAGCCCCACTGCGCGGGGCTTCTATTTCTGCTCTAAAGGATTAAAGGTACCTAACGAACCTATCCAGGTTAGGGTGGGGGAACTACAATATGTTCTTTTTTAATGCGAGGGGCTTCGCCCCCCAAGCCCCCCTTGTGGGGGGCTCCGCCCCCCGTCCCCCCTTTTTTGGCTTTACAAAAATGAGGACGCGTAAACAATAAATTAAAAATAATAATCTAATATTTATAATTTATATAGTATTAAGTAGTGTGACTACTGGAGAAAAATTAAAAGAACAAATCAAAATATTTAGTTAATAAATAATTTGATTTGTATTTCGCAATATGTTCAATAGATGGCAGCACCAGTTCTCTCTAGCTATTTTAGAAAACTGTAAAGTATTCTAAATAGGAGGTGCAGGCATGTATTGCTTACCCTCAGAGAATGGTCAAAGGCGCCTAGCCTTGTAAGAGATTGCATATACCCGAGAAATTTGACCGGTGGTTGCTAAGACCGAGTGGCCGAGGGGTACAGGCATCAGCTGCGAAAGCTGAGTACGTGGGTTCGATCCCCACCTCGGACATAGGTGATCTTGGTCGTTTTTCTTTGGTATATGACATCTAATATTTATAAATTAAAAATACTTAAGTATTTTTTAGTCAGCGCTTTTAACTCCGCCCTACCCTAGAAACCTAACCAATCCAAGTTGGTTTTGCCCTGGTTTATTACTTGAACATATTTATTTTTAAACCATTAACCTAGCACTGTGTTTGCACAAAATTAAGTAGGCTAAACGAGTAGGATGCCATTTAACATTATGACAAATATTCTCCGCCAAAAAATTTAGGACAACGTTATGCGACACCACAGGCACCCAGAATACTAATCTAACCTACTTTTTAATAGCAGTTTCACTTTGTGGAGGGTCATTTGGATGACAAGTTATGTTATGGCATGTAATATTTACGGATTCCGATGATTCTGACGAAAAACATTATGGAAATTGTCTTTTCTGGTAGCTAATTTGGATGACAAACAATGTTGTGGCATGTGATAATTACGGATTTCGATGCTTCTGACAAATGACATTATGAAAATTGACTTTATAGGAAACAAAGTTTCTGGCAAATGATTAATATAGTAAACAATAAGTATGGCATAAAGATGTTATGAGAAACAATATTAAGTGTGTTGAATAGGATGGCAAATAAAATTATGGCAAATGAAATTCTGGCAAATGGAGGTATCCCGGGCTGAACACATATACTCTTCCTTTGGCAGTCGTGTAAAAATAGTTAAGAAACAAAATCCGTATTATACACACAGGCAAATATTGTTCAAAATAATATCATGTTTCTAATTATTGTAATATTCCTGGAAGCAAGGGAATATTTGGCGCATTCCTACGCTTTAAAGCGGGCGAGCCATGGATCAGTTGAATATTCTAAAACAGTTGCGATTTAATCGGTCGCTTCTCTCACACGACTTATAAACACTACGTATTTTAGAAAAGGCACTTCGACAAGTCAATTATTTCTATGCTTAACTCTACCTACTTATTTCTGAATGTCACAATTACGGCAGGCAAAGTAAACTAAGATAGTTAATCATTAGACTCTGAAAATAATCAACCTCAATCCAATATTAAATAATTGAATTATTCAGCTTTGCGGCCCATGTATAAGTACAATTAAATCTTTATGTAACTATTTACGCAGCTATCTCCCCCTTGACCATCTCTTTGAACAAATACTTTCCTTTACGAATTAATACAGTTTAATTTAACGTATTGTGTAGGTACAATTGGGGCATAGATATGTATACATTTTTTTAATCATGCCATCAGTATAAGGTCTAAAATGGTGTTTGTTGGTGTTGGTTCACCTACACATTTACGCCCTTGACTTTATCTACATATTAGTCGTTTAAGATAAGTAAATAATTAATTTACCTAAGTTGGTACCTATTTAAGGGACAACATTTACGTTCCATCAATTTATTCTTGTTTATGACACAGACACGCGCTTCTTCAAGTGAGAGCCTAAAAATGGCCTTTTCGAACTATAGGCAACTAGTGAAGTATAATTTATTTAATGGACCGAATAATTTTCCGATATCTTGTTCTTCCCATGTGTTCTCACCATAATAATACCTATCCCAGGAAACGAGGGTACCTCAAACACAGTATATACCTACATTTTATACCCCGAAACCGTACTTAATCTGGTGTAATAAATTTTCGAGACACGCGAAAGCATCTGGCTCCATTCAATAGCGGATTACTCCAAGTCTGATATAGTCTATGTCTCGGGAGTTAAAAGATTTGCTCTCTAAGGAGTTTCTTGCGAACTCAAGTTCACGTTTTGTTTAATGATTCACGCAGTTTCAGGAAATGGTGAACTTTTACTTCCGAGTAGAAACGGGTGTCGGTAATCAAAAGATTGGTAAAAGGTTTATTCTGAACGATACGAAGTTTGGATTCGGGTGATTAAGTACGACAGGCTTCGAACGGACAGACAAATGTTGATAGTATAGCGAAATACCATATCATTTTAAACCAAAGGGTTGTGACCCCGATTCGTACCTACTAGTGTGGTTTTCTGAACATTATAAAGGAGAAGAGGAGAGAGTAAGTAAGTACGAAATATAGCTTCATATTTATCAATATTTTTTGATGAAGTCCATGGGCATGCTTCTAAAGCAAGTACATCCAGGCAAATCCCAATAAAGCCTCGTTTAGTAACTTATAAAATAAAACATTTGAGTTTGCCTGTCTTCATTGGAACAGTTGCTCTCGTAGAACTAGTTTAGTCGATGAATTGGGATCACATTATCAAGTGCACAACATGTGCTTTATGAGCCATGGCAAATTCTGACCAAATGAATTCTACGCATAAAATAGTCGTATAAACAGAACATATAAATAGTGATCAATTTTACAAGTTTCATTTGTAGCTAGTACCTAAATCATAAAGTAATGATTTTCTACCACTTAAAATTGTATGAGCTACGATTCATAATGATAACAATATTGCTGCAATCTAATCCACACAAATTTGTCGATTATTTCACACAAGCCCCTGTGAGTCCATTAAGTGGGACGACCAAATGGGTATTGTGCCGGTGTTTTTGTTTTCATTCCGATACTTGGGCATGTGTGGTCACGCCCTATCTGCCGGATCGACATTAACTAATTGAGTCCCTCTGTGCTATCAGGTGTCACGTATCAACATTTAGTAATTAACACTCGTTGGAGTAACTTAACGGGTCGGGGAATATAACGATTATTCTGAAGTACCTAGAAGTACGATAAACTGATTATTATACGGTAGTGTAAATTAAAGAGAGTCAATGACGTACAGTCGAGGAATTTAATTTTCATACCTATTTCGTACCTTGTCACAGTGAGAATCAATATGAAAGCTGCTAGGATTGTCATAATATAGCTACTATGACAAGGTACAAAATGGGTAGGAAATTAAATTCCTCGACCGTAAAAGTACTAAAAACTAAAAATAATTTTATACCTAACTTTCTGCAATCACGGTGTTCTAAGTGAACAAAATAAATGTCTAATATGAAATGGGAACATGACCTTCCTTTTTGAATTTAGAATTTGGTTAATAATAGCTAGTTTTCATTTCCTAGCCAGTTTGTAGCCAGGTAGAATATCGTTTTCCGCCGTTTCCCTTTCAAAAATTTCTTTCTGATATTATTTATGGTTAGGGATGGAAAAGATTAGGTACTAACTGTTCTGATCGAATTTAAGCTCTGGTATAGGAGAAGATCAATTAGGGTCTCATTACTCTTAGTAGTCTTAGTAACTCTGATTATCCTAATAATCAAGTTAGTTACAGATGCCATTTCCGCAACAATGCTGTTGTGCGCCGAAATTGTTATTATATGGACGACGTTTGGTAAAACAATAATATTATAAATTACTAGCAATCGTTTTTAATTATGAACAGTTCTATAATATTTAAAGCAAGTATACCGTTCATTTTATTTCCTTTCTGACGATCAATTTAGAGCGGATGACAATGTTTAGTTGTCAAATGCCGCGAGCGGCTGAAAACTGTTATTATAGAGAGAAAATGAACGATTAAATAATTTTACCCAAATCAATTTCCTGTAAGATATCATTCTCATGGTAGTATTTGCAAGTATCAAGGACAAGGCAGTGACGATGTTAAAGTATGTTACCAAACAGGTATACTGGTATATTTTAATTTTCGTAACAGGCCTAAGTAATTGATATCGTTTGACATTACAATAAGTCAAAAAATAAATGGCATTGATTCTCCAAACACAACTCACTGTCTAAACTAAATTATATACATACGAGAGCAAACTTTACTCGAAGTAATTTCTATCAAATATATGAACTTAAAATAAAATCAAAGTTTCGATGATAATGTGTACCGCAATATTGTTGCGGTTCAGAGCCGCAATTATCGCTTGTAGCAATATTACTTTTATTTTTCATTCCCACGCGGCGATTCACATGTGCCGCACTCTCGATATCCATTAAAAGTTGAAAATGCTCACTCTGTTAAAAGTTACGCTTCATCTAAAGTTCTGCAGGTTTTAATTAATATTGAAACCGCAGAAGCGTGGATCTAATGAAGACTTCTGGTTTTTTAAAGTGCAATTTTATTAGGACTGCAGATTAATTTGTGTTTTCTGATTGTTGAATCTTACGCTAACACTATGACTCGATATTTTTTAAGTGCTCATCTGAAGTTATGTTCGATTATAAGTTACATTTGCACGTTTTTATGAATTTATGACCGGGATCATTTCAAATACGTAAGTAATAAAATAAATTATTATTCTAGTACCTTATTTTTACATTTCAGTACATAACTTGAACTTGATTAACCAATATTTATTGCAAAGCATGATTCGATTAAAAGATAGAGTTAAGTCAATACATTTTTATTCTTATATCTCTCGTCCCAGTTTACCTGGTCTAGACCTAGGTCTTCTTTCACGACTGTCCCAAAGAGCTCTATACAGAGTGGAAAGAAGTTATGGGCCCTGGAGGGGAACAACTTTAAATCCTTTAGTTAGCTCATTTTACTGAAAAGAAACGTTCCTTTATTTTTAAAAAGAAAAAAAACTCATTATAATACAATGTCATGGGTATCTCGCACAACAGATGCTTGTAAAACCAAATGTTTCGTACACAAATTTTATCCCACCCAATAATCCTACCAATTCGTGTAATAAACGAGCGAAAGTTTATTTAATTTTTTAGGTTGAAGTTGAGACTAGTACAATAAAAAAAATTATTAATGCAGTTTTGTTTTTTTTTTTAAATAAAGGAATATTACCGTTCAGCAAAATGACCTAACTAAAGGATTTAAAGTAGTTTCCCTTTAGGGCACATAACTGCTTTCTACCCTGTATAATTATTCAGGATTGTTTCGGTCAATTCTGCATTTTTCCCGATATCCTTCAGAGTATATTCTTATCGTCCAGTTCCTAGCTTGTAATAAATCTTAGGGTTTTTGAGAAATTTATCAGCACGTCTACGGCTATGGCTGCACCAGCGTAGTCGATATTCGTTTACTTCTAATATTATTTATTTAATATTATTATTATTTAAATATTTTGTTAACCTAAGTAGCCTAGTTGGTAGTGTCCCTGCCTACGAAGCTGGAGGTTCCGGGTTCGAATCCCGGCGAGGGCATTATTTGTGTATTTGTTTGTCACAAATATTTATTCCTTGGTCATGGTTGTCTATGTATTTCAGTATCTATATGTATCTATCTAATACATATATCGTCGCCTGGTATCCACATCACAAGCCTTAATTGAGCTTACCGTGGGACTAGGTTGATTTGTGTAAGATGTCCCAAGATATTTATTATTTATTTATTATTACTGTGGGTTTATTTATGAATACTCGAGAAACGCAACAACCTAATAGAGTGATACTTGGTTCATGGTATAAATATAAGGCATATTCTGAACAGTCAAGGCATAGTAGGTAAATACGTATTAAAGTACTTTGTGTACCATGCAACAATATCGATAACTAATAATAAAACTGAATTTTACAATTTTCAATAGAATTATCCTTAGCGTGAACCTACATGTTGTTCGACTTTCAAATTATTAGAATAGGTACCTAAATGCCTAGGTTTAGAATAATAAATAGGCCGTACCTTTTGTGCGGAAAATGAGTCTCTTAATATACATGAGGTAGACCTATCTAAAGTTCCGCGGTGACGGTTGAGAACAAGCCAAGGTTCAGCTTCACCGATTTTATAATCAACGATAAACAAATATTTTATGCAAACAAATTAAAAAGCTATTAAAGTGAATTAATGGGTTCAGTAAATTGGTTTTGTATTACAGCTAAAATTATTAGGTACATATGGATCCAGGTAGTCTTTGAACTTAAAGAAAGATTATGAATAAACTACTTATTTTAAAGAAAGATCGTCGCGATAGGCATACCGGTTTTTTTTTTATTTCCGTTAAATTGGACAGGTTACTTATATTAATAAATTGCCTAGTACATAGGCTATTGTTGAATTGGTAAGTGTAAGAGAACCTTAACAATAACATAAAATTTAATCACAGGCGACAGATGGCGCATGTCAAAATAAGTGACATTAGGATGTAAGACAGGGTTGCAATACACTAGGTCAGTCAATAAACTTATTTTTTTAGTACAGATGGTGCCTTTTTTAGGCTCTAGTGCGAGAAGTGGCTTATTTTACGTCAGGTTTAAAACTTCGGAGGGTCATCTGTACTAAAAAACGTCGTACAAGACACGTGCAAAAAGGAAATTCGCAACTCGTGTCGATTTAAAACATCCCCCCTCGTTTCGGTTTCATGTTTTTCGCACTTGAGTCATAATGAACTATTTTATTCATATTTTATTATTCTATTTTAGTAACAACAACGTGACTCCACTCCACCTGATCGTAAGCGAAAATAGCATATAACTAACTATAAAATATATTAATAATAATATGGCTTTAATAAGGTTTTAAACACAAGTTTCTTAGACAAATTTATTAAATTTAATCTAAATAAGCTTCCCTGTAATTTGACGAAACTAAAACGCTGTATATACATCCGCTATTAAATACCAGTTATACCAGCTGTTATTTACTTTAAGCAACAAAAGAAGCTTTGAAATCAAAATCATAATTTCAAAATTATTCTGTGTTTCATTTAATGTAGATCGTAATAAAATGCCTTCAAAACAAATCCAAAAAAAAACAACCAGTACTTGTGAGTCGCTCGAGCTTGTAATAAATAATAATCTTATTAGATCCGGGCCCGTTAAGTTTCCTCCAAGACGGCAACTTCTCCGCGGAAGCGCTACAGCTTCGGCACATAAAATCCAGGTCACAGGAAATTTTGCCCTAACCCTATTACAGATACAGGTAGGTATATCCCCGTAGTATTGGTACCTATGTACAAACTTTTGACTCCTCTTGCGCAGTTCATGCGCACTGAGTTGCCAAGCGAAAGTCGACTTTGACAACTTTTAGCAGCTTAAAGCTTAAAGATAACCAAAAATCCTTCGGTATATATAATTATCTCCCATTTAAAAACGGTTACGTTCAAACTCTTAAAAACAGGTTCGTTATTTAAAAACATACTACGGCAAATATAAAAAAAATATTAAAATTTTGAGAGACACCAAAAGATTACTGTTATAAAGCTATAAAGTTTAAAAAATATTTTTTATTCCGTCTTCATCACCAAACTTCAGTATTGAGGAATCCGTAAACAACAAACAAACACATAACATCACATTACGTAACGGTACAAACTTTTTTGTGTCCGTTTATTTATGAAAATACACTCATTTTTCATGTGGCGAGTGAGGAAAGCGGGCACCTGTAGCGTTTTTCCTACATGTCGTGGCGGGCGGGCTGAGCGATGCTAGACGAGTCGGGGCGAGACGAGGCGAGTCGCGGGGTAACGAGGCGAGTAGCGACGAATGCACCGGGCGCGGGCGAGCGTCGTGGGGGCAGACGCGAGGCACACTGAGGCCGTATGGCTCAACCCCGCCCGGCATCGACCGCCTCTCGGTCCTACAAGTGCGACTTCACAAAAACCCCTTGTTACTCTCGGGACAATTAATAGCATCGAGCCTTTTCCAATTGCATGGTCACTGTTGGTTTAGTAAAAAGTAGTAGTCAATGAAATTTTGTTTGCCGAGTAACTGTTTCACGATAAACGGCTTCAGTTTATGAAGCCGGAATTTCGAGTATTTATTTACATTGTTAGTAAGTTTATTGTTGAGTTAACTAAGGAACCACCTGTTATGGCAGGGAAAACATGCAATAGACAGTTAATGTAAGTTGTCGGAAGGTGTTTGAGAATAAAAAGCACATTCACAATTTCGCGTACCATTTAACAAGAAATTGAGCGTCTCAAGAAGAGATACACTTTTATTGTATATGTAAATCAGGCTTAGAATTATTTATGGCAATCAACTAATAATTAACTAAACGATTTATCTTAAGTTTCACTTAATTGTAATCTCATTACAATATTTTCTAAGACAAATCCAGAATAAATAATAAAACAACATGTTTAAAAGGGGTAAACAAAAGCGGCCTTATCGCTAAAGAGCGATCTTTTCCAGACAACCTTTGGGTAGATGTCATAGGAAAGTAAAAGATGACAGTACATTTTTAATGATATTTTTTTAAATTTTACTTAACAGCAAGCTTCTAAACATTGTTATGATATGACATTAGGATATAATACGGTATGCGCTAAGTACTGAAATTACCTGTCAGCAAGCGTTCAAGTCGAGACGATTGCGTGCCAAATTATTTTGTACAGATATTTTTTTAGTGTTAATTATTTTTTATGTCCTAAACTAGATCCCATAAAAAACTCGCCCATATTAAATTTACTTGTTGCCTTGTTATAAGATAATCAGGGAAATATTTCACCAAAACTCTATGTGTAGGTAACCGATTGTATCAAGAGTTAACATAGGTATATGGTTAGGGGCCTACTAGATTTATTACGTAAATTAAATGTTTTAACAGACTTTATATGAAGCGACCTTCCTAATTCTAAGTGTTTAATTATAACTGGTTTATAACGACACCATAAACACCAATCCGTAAATAATTTGATCGCAAACAGGTATTCGAGGCTTAACTACACCACCTCTGGGGGTTTTCACAAAGTTTACTGAATCCCGCCCGTGGCACATTGGCTTAACAATTAGGTACAATAAGGGTACCACGAACAATTACGAATCTCAACCCCGAACTGAGAAATTAAATTCGGTTTTCCCGAAAATATTTTACCTTGCTTTTTTGAGCAATAGCGCCGGGCCGTGCCGCCCGCCTTAATACTATGAACCCAGATGTAGGCAAAAGGTAATATTTTATGAAACAAACTTTGCTATTTTCACTTTAAAACTTTTCAAATAGCGTCTAGGTGGATTTTGAAATACTTTAAATCGCTTTATATTTTGGTAGATTTCAGCATGGATGCACTCAAGAGGGCTAGTAAATATATTTGATAAGCTGTATCATTAAGAACGCATAGGTATGCAAGTGTAAAATGGTTATTATAAAAGTTTTTTCAAATAAATGTTATTAAAGCTGTACTAAAATGTTAATATAAAAACTGAGTCACGTGTGCTGTTTTGCTGCTTTTTCGTTTTTTTCTTTTTACACATTAAAATTAATTATCTAAGGCAAACATGAGCGTACATAAAGGACTTTTACTCGAATCGCTTCCCTATTAAATACGCAACAGCAATCGTACGACCTATTAAGTCGCTTTCGACGTGTAACAGACCATTATTTGTTCTACTACTTAACTCTCACAATATTACAATAAGATTTCAGGAATTACGAGTAGAAATTAAAATCTAAGCCAAACTTCGAGAAAAAACAAAATAAAACGGCGCATCCAAATACGTTCATCACATCTTCATACAATAAAATATACTAAGCACATATTATAAAAAAATATCTGAATCACAAGGCAAAAGCATAAAAATCCCTTCGGAAGATAGCTGCAAATAAGTGGAATGAGATATGGCGAAACTGCGCGTCTTGCTTGAACGCAGATGTCATTTCCGACAACGCCGTTCGGCGTGTTCTCATTTAGCTGGAGGTAAATCGCAGGTGCAAATTCTTGCCTTAAACACTTTAGCAGGATGTAAGTAAGTAATTTGCAGACGACTTCAGAATTCCTAAAGTAAAAAATTAAACACCCTTCCTTCGTAAGATTTACGGCAAGACATATTTAATTTTTCTTACGGCTCGGCGTAAACGTTAGTAAAAGAATTTAAGACACGGGACGGTACTTATTGGTGCGATTACGATTCAGGCAAACTAGATACCATACTACATATATTAACACATTGAGCGCCGGAAACTCCCGACGCGAATTCTCTGTTGGAGGTCCATTTTCGCTACGGAAGCGGAAAAAACCACGGAATCTGCTACGAGCGTAGCAGCGTATGACCAAAGCCCCAATGTCTTCATTGCAAGCGCCATAAATTCATATTCTTTTGTTCAAAAGGCGTATTTTAAAAGGCGACATGGGATGGGGCTAGCGTATCCACGCAGGTAGCGTCCCATGCTAAAGGCCTACCCAGGCTCCAGGGCTCGAGAGTGTTGCCATCAGGTCTCTTAGCATCAGCTACACAGAGACCTGATGGCTCCAAAGCCGCGAGAACAGAGGCTGTGCTAAGGGCCCGACGGATTAAATGGTTAAGGGAAGCATGTCTGTAAATTCGCCCAGCACTCATTTTGCAGGACAGACCATACCGCCCTAGAATGTCTACCGACTGTGTTAGACCCAGTCGAAGGCATACATAGTGATTCGCAGGGCTGACGGTTCTAAGACGGAGCCCAAATTACGCGATGGGAGCGCTTGTAACCAATTACCCGAATATTTCGGATCAGAAATCGCCAGGAACCTCGCTTGTTCATACGTATTTTGGCAATTTCTGTATGAGTGGTTCCTCTTAATATTAAAACCATCCCACGCTGCTTGATTAGACTTTTCCTCAGGTACCTCTCCGACAGGATGGTCCGCCCCCCCAAGCTAACTCTGCGTTTGCAAGGCACGACACCAATACATTAACGGTTGTAGGAATACGAAGTATATCGCCAACGAGGGTAGCCATGCTGTAAGCAGACGACAATCTTGCGTCAAACGTATACCAAGTCCACCAATTTGATAGGGAGAGTAGCTTGGGACCAGCTGGATGGTGTAAAATTGATGTTCAGATTCTTAGAAACAGTTTCTTATTAATGTCGTGATAGCCATACTAACTAACTCTCCCGGTCCAGTTTTGTAATATTAAATAATACAATGCGTCGCATATTAATATCATCATCATCATCAGCCAATGATAGTCCACAGCTGGACGTAGGCCTCTCCTATTAACTATGCGTATAGACACATTAGGAGGTAAATACCCATAATCGCCACGCTGGGCAAGCGGATTGGCGATCGCAGTAATGTGTCCAACTGTCCACTATGATGACGTTGCTGCCCATCATCAATCTTTTACAATGACACTTCAATCCCTTAGTCGACTCTTACGACACCCACAGGAGGAGTTGGGGTGGTGACAAATGTATTCTTACCGCCGTCACCACACGGCTTATTAATATATTAAAACATAAACTGTTATCATAGTTTGAAATTTTTTGTCACAACTCACATTCATATTGCTCTAGCCATTTTTGTAGAAAATGATCTCGGAGTGTGTGTTACCATAGCAGTATCAGAAAAATCATGATATATCTTTCTCCAAACTATAATAAGTATCTATTCGCCATTCTTTTGTGTTATAAGAGGTTGAGGTGTCAGCAGCAAATAAGTATATTTTCCCACATCAACGCTACGCCCTATTCCTTTTAGCACCCGTTTCACGTAATAGAATAGTCCATATTGTATCACTTATCTATTGTTGCGAAAACCATACTTTCAAACTTAAAGCGACTCGTTGGGCAAATACTTTCAGGTAACATTAAACAATTTTATTTTAAGAACCCATACTCATTGGACTAATTAACTGATATTATGTTCATATAATTTATCTAATTAATTGACCTTTTGACCGCCGTTAATTTTTCATCGTACGTGCCCATGTCACCATCAATACAAAATAACAGCACGCGGATCGATGCTTGCATATGACATTTTACATCATATCAGAATTTCGTCGTATTTATCAGATTCTGGTTAGACGAGCTTGTATTGTGTTTAGGAAAAACAAGATAATATTACCATTTTTAACTAAACATTTTTATGTTTATTTTAGAACTACCAACAGTAACATTTATTTTATGCGATTTTTTTTAAGATTTTGTTTTTCTAATGAGATGATGATGACGCTGATTACTATTTTTAAGGAAGAAGAATATTAACATGGATGTATAACTTCAAGAGTTTGTGGGGGGGGTGTAAGTACCCCCATTGAATCCCCCCTTGGATCCGCGCCTGATAGTTGGACGAGAAAAAAAACTGCGAATATAGAAAGCTACTGGAAAGTAGTAGCCAACATCTTTAGAAAGAGGATAGAGCACGTACCTACAGGAGACCCCCTGTATACTTCATATATTATTTGATCTTTATCGTTTCATCCCATTTTGTTCACGCTGTCAGTCGTGCACGGTTGTTCTCCATCTATGTGTCTGTCAGTAACCATCATTTCCAAGGGCAAGTGAGACCGTGATCAAAGTCAGTTGGTCACGGGTATAGGCCGCTGCCCGCTCCATAAGAAACAGAAAATCTATTACAGCAGTGCATATCTTACATGTGAATTTTAAATCTCTTAAAACTTGTGTTTTCAATAAATAAACATATTCCAATAAATTCAATATTCAATAAATTTCTGTTGCTTTAATTGTATTTATGAGAAGAACATACAGGATTAAATTACCTTAACACAATCGTTTATCGTTTTTATTTTTCATCGTACGTATGTTTTGTTTATAATAATTGACTGACAGAAAAGCATTGCGATCAACTGAATTGAATGCATTTTTCACGTAATTTTTTATAAAAACGTCGTAGTCAGGGTTGTTTAGGAAGGTACGTGCAGCGTGAACAGCCGCCTTACAGCCGCTCTTGACTGACATATATTCGTTTTAGAAATAGTTTGTTGACAATAAAATAATTATGTAGTTGGAAATATACTTTTATCAAACATGCACTCCTTTCAGGTTGTCATTACGTGGTTAAAAATAGGCTTGAAAGCATCCGATTTATGGCTTGTGAAACAAAAGAGCATTGTAATAAAATTTCATGCAAGTCTTGCAGGCCTGTGAAGTAATCGCATTATTATGAATGGTTCAATTTTTTTTAATCGGTTTTCGATCAGAATCGTATTTTGTTTATAAAATAAACAAATTGTTTCATTTTCCTTTAATTGCATGATTGAGGAAAGCACTATACATATTATACTAGTTTCGGCGTGAAAAAGAACTTGCACGCCTCATATTTCTACCCGCCCTCGTTCGCTGCGCTCGCTGTGCCTACAAAGGCAGTATTTTTTAAATAATTTTCCAACAATATTACTTTTTTGTAGACTATCTTTATAATGAAAATGATTATTTCCACAAAATTGCCATAAACGTGCTATAACTGTAGCCTACTTTACCTGACACAAGTCACGATGAAATTTTTCACTTCACACCAAAACATCTTTCCCAAGGGTGAAATAGAAACATCTTCACCAATACTGAAACTTAAAACGATGGATGCTTCCGACCGTCGGCGGGCAACGGGCCAAACGGCAGGAATGCTCCATAAGGAGGCCCACGATATCACATACATTAATCTCTTTACCTTACTCGAATACCCATTTGCAGCTTTACCTCCACAAGCCATTAACCACCAGAAAAGTAATGTCGCCGACTACTATTTTTTTCCCAACAAATCGGTACTAGAAATTGGATGAAGCAGTGGCGTGTAACACAGCGCAAGATAGCACTTTCATTATTGAAAAAAGGTTAGCGTACAATCTTGTTACGTCTAAAAGCAATTAGTTACGTACTGTTATTTTATCTGTTTGCAGAGAGAAAGTAATTCGTTTAT
The DNA here is from genome assembly GCA_025490895.1 of Thaumatotibia leucotreta. Taxonomy (NCBI): domain Eukaryota; kingdom Metazoa; phylum Arthropoda; class Insecta; order Lepidoptera; family Tortricidae; genus Thaumatotibia; species Thaumatotibia leucotreta. Next base: position 100,308 of record JALPQI010001253.1, on the reverse strand, counting down.
GTGACTAATGGCGTTTTATGTTTTTAATTAAATGTTACCTTTGTAAATCTCATTCTGAATAATGAAATTACAAATAATATGAGAAGAATCCTGTTTTTGATATCAAATATAATGAATACAGGAACATAGGTAACAGGTAAGGAAGGATTATTTTCACGCACCTACGCAAAAGGTAAAAATATATTGTTAAAGCAAGAAATAAATCAGAGTTCTTGTTAAATTCCACATTCATAAGTAAAAATACTTTGTATACTTTGTACGCGCATAAATAAACCGAGCGATTTGTCATTTCACTCAGGGACAAAGGAAATGGGAGGTTTTAATAATTTTTCTAATTTATCGCTTTTTCCAGGCTCCTCAGACGGAGGCACGCGTTAACCTAGAAAATTGAATAGCTAGATTTAGAGACGAGAATTCGAGTGTTTAGAGTGTAGACATATTTTAGTTAAGCCACGAGGCCTGTTTCGGATATTCAATAGGAATATTACTTGGGTGTACACATTATATTTCAGTAGACCGCATCACGCCGTGTGGTGACGGCAGTAAGAAATGTAAGAATACATTTGTCACCACCCCAACTCCTCCTGCGGGTGTCGTAAGAGTTGACTAAGGGATTGAAGTGTCACTGACCATTATTTGATAAAAGATTGATGATGGGCAGCAGCGTCATCATAGTGGACACATTACTGCGATCGCCAATCCGCTTGCCCAGCGTGGCGATTATGGGCATTTACCTCCTAATGCGTCTATACGCATAGTTACTAGGAGAGACCTATGTCCAGCAGTGGACTAACACAGGTTGATGAAGTGAAGACCGCATAGGTATTAGGGGAGACCGGGGCAAAACGAAGCTCGGGGCAGAACGGGAAATGTTCTTGTGTGCGTAACTGGTGCGCGCAATAGAGCGCGACACAGCGCCATTCGTGCCAACTTCAGTCACCTCACACGAGTCAAAGCGCCGGGTGCGTGTCACTACACTACCGGTTTTTGTCGCCCAGCTAGAAAAAACTGTTTTTGGTGATTTGTTAAGAAGTTCTTTTGATTTGATCGATGGGCGTAAAGGTAGATATCAGTGCTATTGTTATTCCTTACTATATACATGTTGCATCTGTGTAAAACTAACGAATTTAGGTTGCTTTTACGGACAATTATTTTGTAGGTTAGAACTGTTGATATTTTTGTAAAATATGTCCGATGGGGCAAAATGGTCGGGGTAAAATGGGATACTATCCCGTTTTGCCCCATATGGGTATAAAGTATATTGAGAATTTCATATTTGGTTGTAAAACTGTTTTATATTTGTTTGCAGTCAAAATGGTAAGAAATTATAAGCCTAAGACATAACAACAAACAAAAAACGCACAAAAAAAATGACAGGGATGTAAGTTTATCTAAAGACGATCATGATTGTCCTTGCATATATTGTGGGTACTTATATTTACAGTCCACTGAAGGATGATGTAGCACATATTTGTGAAGGTTGCCAACCCGATTAAAGGTGTGCTCGTTTTGCCCCATAGCGTTTCCCATTTTGTCCCAACGATGGGGCAAAACGGGATTTTTGCCATGTAACAACCAGTAACAGCACACTAATTGCAAAAAAAATAAGTGACGTAGTGCCATAAAAGAGAAAGCATATGTTTGTTAAAACTATAAGTGTTGCATTTGTGGTAAGAGATTTTTAATAAACATTATAATTTCCATAATCAGTCGATTTTTTTCTTAACTATCCCGTCTTGCCCCGGTCTCCCCTACTTTTATTTTATTATTTTTTATATAAGGATCAGAAACAAGAAATCTTTGTTTTACTCTCTTATTTACTGTTTAACTAAGCAGCGTTTATCGTAAACAACATTAGGTATCTAAATAAAAAATATTGTAATCAAAATGTGTGATTCCAAAATTATGCCGCAAAAGAGAAATTCATATTATTTCTTTATTTTTTGTAGAATATTGTTTTCAGTTACCGTGACAGTTATATGAAATATTTATAAGTATGGAAACGGATTAGATTGCATATACATACATGGCACGTTTACAAATTAACACGTTCGACGCCGGTGACACACATATGTGACCGAAAAAACTATACTCCTATGATCTGTGCCTATGCCAGTGTCACACATACGTGATCAGAGTAATCTTATTCTTATGCCACTAGCATCAATCAAGTTCTCATTCCTATGCCAGTGGCATAAAAATACGAACGTTTTTGACACAGTGCTGTGTCGCCGGCATAGGAGTAGAATTTTTTCGGTCACACATGCGTGTTACTGGCATAAGATTTCATCATATAACTTTGATCGGCATAGTATTAGCACTTAGGAAACAGTACCGGAGGCGAACGTGTTAATAAACGTCCAAGTAACATTCTGACGTTTCGAACTCTTTATGAAGCAACCGTTCTTATGAAGCTACCGTTCGGTTAACCACGAACGCTGCACCCTGCAAAGACTTTGAAACGTCAGGATATTATTATATACCACAATATTATCCGATTCCATAGTTTTATTTTATATTTGCTTAATATTTGCTATTATAATTTCCCAAATCACAAGGGTAGGGCCCTCTATCGGTATTTTTTTTTCACTGAGTGCCCTAGTTTCCTACTATTTGTATACTTATCGTCTACATGGTATATTTTAATATTAGTTACTAAAACAAACCTAATTCGCAAAATAAACGGACAATTAAAATGGATCGGCAGCTAATTGAACAAATAATTATAAATGTACCGAACACCGAAATGTAATCTCTAGACGTTGGTCAACAATTAAATTTTCCAATTATGGAAAGTAAATATACTGTATTCATTACTTTAATAACAATCAAATTCGATTTAGAACAGTTTTTGATGGAAATAGAGTCTAGACAATACACGTAAGTATGTGGGATCATGTCTTGCCTCATATTAGAGTATGTAAGAATCAAGAGGTTGTTGAAATCATTAGTTTGGTCAACATTAGGCTTATTCGACTCAGAATCACGAGCTCGTTCAATTTTGTTAGAAGAAAAAATATGTCCCATAATTTTCATGCAGTTTTCATTCCTTCCATTACGCTACGATCTATGAAAAAACGGTATCGTAATGGAAAAAACATTTTGGGACATTTTTTTTCTCCTATTAGAATCGAAAGAGCTCGTTGATCCTGAGTAGAATAAACCCAAACTTGTCCGAATTAAATAACAAGGTGACTTCAACAACGGTTTGTGAAAACGTAAACAGTATTATATTAATCTACATGCATGTAGATTAATTAATATCATACTGAGCATATTTTCAGAAATAATTGACTACACAATGAGTTCACAAAAAGACACAATATAAATTTTCAGTAATCCGATATAAAGGTAAGACACGAATATATTTATAGCAGGCTGGAAATTATTTAAATATCTAATTTAGTCCTAAATGTGTGAAATCGGAATTCGCACATTAGCAGGATGCTTAGCCAAGTTGCCAATCGCGAACGGTTGGTAGCGTATCGTAGTTTTCCCTTTCTGTCACTCTTTCATATTAGTGCGACAAACACAGTTAGCTGCCTTTCGCTTGCGATTGACGATTAAGCGTTAGCGACTGGCAACTTGTCTAAGCACCCAGGTGTTGAACTTAACTTTTGTTTACAAATTATCGTTAATTTTCAGTTTTTTCTTGTAGCTCGATAACGGTACGTTAAATGAAAAACTTACAGAAGTAACTCGGCATTAAAGAGTTTTAGTTTAAACAGTAGGTACCTTAATCATCAAATTTGGTTCAGTAGTTCATCCAAAGTTTAAACATAAAAAAAAAACATTTTACTTAATTTTCCGGAGCTGTTATTTCTGAAAATAATCGCTCTATAAATAAAATAGGGAGGTTCTTTTAAGTACTAACTGTACAATATGTCACTTTTGGGTTGAGCCGAAAAAGTTAGGGTTTTATTTTCATTCAACTAGAACACTAGACAGCTGTCTAGCTTATACTCGTATTAGGTACGAATCAAGCCGACAGAAAAGTAAAATAAAAAGTGGCAAAATATGTTTTTTCAGGTTAAACCCCCTTTGTAGGGGGTACTTGTGTAAAATGGGGGTGATTTTTTGGTTTCGTTTTTCCCAAAATTACCTATAATACCTATACAGGGTGATGGGTGTCCGAGAGTTACTTAAAAAAACTAGGGGTTTACTGAAATCATATTTTGATAAAACGTTCAGTTTCGGAAATAATGGCTCCAAAAGATAAAATAGCGAGTTTTTAATTTAAAAATTTTGGCTGAACTTACAAAGACGCAAAATTTAAGCCTCTTCAACCTGAACAAGTTTTCCATTTACCGTACCTACCGATTTTGACAAATAACTGATTGAAAAACACGATAATTTTAAAGATACTTGACTCTAAAAAGCTCAAGTCCTGGTAAAATCCGTAATAAGATATATAAATTGCACATTAATATGGCCAGTAATTCGTCCAAAACGAAATGCCAATCTTTACGTAATCCGAAAATCAAATCGAGAGTTGTGCAAAATACCGAAAATTTTCCCTTAGATTTATTTCCAAAGGAAGATAAGAATGTAAATGAAATTTTAGATTCAATTTAAATAATGCCGTCACGGTGACAGGTGCCGGCTGCCGAGGAGGCTGTGATCGATTGCTGACACCATCGAGAATTAATAAGCCCATTAAACAACCTACCTTACAAGCGCGCTGTTAATACGAGCCTTGAGCCGTCAAAGATGGCGCTCAGTTTTAGATTATGCTGTCAGTGTAATTAAACTATTACCCCTTATTCATAAACGTCTCCTAACTTAACAAGCCTCTAAGTATATTTATATGTATTGTGTCTTTCATAATATTTTCTTCGGTTACCGCGAAGATTACACATGAAATAAAACTATGAAAACGGATAAACTCGCGTATATTAACTAATTTTAACTTCATTCCGACGTTTCGAAAACTTTACAGGGTTCGTGGTCTGCGGATGACTGACAATGGAGGAAATTTGATAGATCTACCTCCATCAAAATAAGAAAGATAAGTACAAAACTACCCACCAAAGAAAAATTACTAAACCACAGGGGTCCATATTGGCACTTATACAATTTTTTCTTCGAATATTTTTAATAATACCGTTTTTTACTCATAATCATCATTACTCCGAAATTTTTTTCTCATACTTTTTTTCTTACTAAAAATTATACTTCTACCTACAATGTTCATAACGATTTTTATTTCGAAATTTTATCCTCCTAAAGTCGTCAAGTAGATTAATCTATACTCATAAAGTTATTTGAAATAAATTGTTTATTTATAAACATTTTCACATTAGGTTCACTCTGTTGTGGTATAATTATTTTATGAATAACATAAACTATGTAGTCATAATGGGCTTTGTGCAGAAACTGTTGTGACATACTCAACTTTGGCATATTTCTTTGTGGCAGACTTCGAGTTGTTCGAATATTATTCGAGCATAATTTCGATGCTCCTATTTATGATGAGGCATAATCTGGATGTGCATAAAAAGTATCGGCATAGTTTGTTTTAGCATAACAGAGAAGGAATAATTACAACCTCTCAATATAATCGAGGTAGTAGTAATATTCTATACGTTACTTACTGTGTTACTGAGCTGAGTACTTTCTAGGTTGCTAAAAAAAAAATAACCTCGAAGACTAAGGCGGGAGCTTTGCTCCCGCCTTACTCTTCTAACCTAACCTATCCGAGTCGGATCTGCCCCGGAAGGTTTTGTTCGCTCGCTCACTGCAGAAATTTTAACCCTCACAGCAATTTCTGCCTGACGAAAAAGGCAAGTTTCGAACATGTGGCTACATGCCCAAAAAAAAAATGCAAATCTAATTTCTGTCTTATAACACTCGGCGTAATTAATGATATGCCAAGATAGTTTCGGACAAAATAATATTCAAAATAACCTATTTAAGCCAAGTGATGTTTCTGTCTCATTAAGTTGATGCCAAAATAGATTATACCAAGTCTGTTATGTCCTAAGCGTTTCGGACAAAAAAAGTTTAGAGGGAACCCGTTTAGTACAGTACCTACTCTGCCACAACCTGATTTGTGCAGGTAGCTAGTTTACAGTAATAGTACGATTTATATTTAATTAAACAAAAATAATTCATACATAAAACCAGTACAGATAAAAATAAATACCTATAGTATTAGAATATATAGCATAAAATAAGTATAGTGAAAAATTATATAAACATAAAAGTTAGTTAGTACTAAAATATGTATGAAAAACAATATTATGAACATAAATAATTCTATGTGATGATGATTATGAACAAAGATTATTCTAAATACCGATCATTATGAAGTTAAATTGTATAAGAAAAATTTTCGGAGTTCCAATAATCTAAGTTGCAATTTTATAAATACTTTGGCGCACCCAAACCACAGACAATAAATTTTAAGGGTGGATGTACATACTAAATTTGTAAATTAAGCTAGTTATACATTACAAATATTTTTCAGAATGAAGACAAGAGACAAAATAAATAATCTACGCCGGTTCTATCCCTACGCCACTGCCTGAGAAGTATTTCCTTCCTTTGTATGATTGTATTGTTAGGAAGGTATCCCAAAATTGGGACCGGCAAGAAACTCAGCGGGACAACTCTTTTCAAAAAACATTTGTAGCACATCTTAAGATCATCATGCATTAAACCGAAACATACAATTTTGATTAATAAGGAAATTTAAAATAATTTTGAAAAAAAAATTTTTTTTTAATTTTTTGCCAGTACTTAAGGGGGGGGTAATGGTCAGCACCGCCAAATACATCAGCCTCACGGTTTATGTCTAGACTGTTCCTTTATCAGATGAACAACTGGATCCCAAGCTAGTGGTAGAGAAAAGCTTCTTTCCATTCTATTAATGTTTGGCCATTGAGATATTGAAATATCCAAACTTTAATAGAATGGAAAAAAGCTTTTCTCTACCACCAGCTTGGGATCCAGTTGTTCATCTGATAAAGGAACAGTCTAGACATAAACCGTGAGACTGATGTATTTGGCGGTGGTGACCATTACCCCCCTTTTAGTAGTTTGGATAGTAGTTAGTTTGGATATTTCAAAATAAATAATCTACGCCGGTTCTATCCCTACGCCACTGCCTGAGAAGTATTTCCTTCCTTTGTATGATTGTATTGTTAGGAAGGTATCCCAAAATTGGGACCGGCAAGAAACTCAGCGGGACAACTCTTTTCAAAAAACATTTGTAGTACATCTTAAGGTCATCATGCATTAAACCGAAACATACAATTTTGATTAATAAGGAAATTTAAAATAATTTTGAAAAAATTTTGCCAGTGCTAAAAAGGGGGTAATGGTCACCACCGCCAAATACATCAGCCTCACGGTTTATGTCTGGACTGTTCCTTTATCAGATGAACAACTGGATCCCAAGCTTGTGGTAGAGAAAAGCTTCTTTCCATTCTATTAAAGTTTGGATATTTCATTATCTCAATAGCCTCACGCAACATTCTAGGAATGTTTCTCTTCTCCTTAACGAGAACCAAAGGCTTGTCAAACTTAATAGAATGATTCGGTCCATCACTGACATGCTCCCAAACCGCAGACTGTTGTCGACGGTGCTTGACATCGGTTAAGTGTTCCTTCACCCTAGTAGTGATATTCCTCTTTGTCTGCCCAACATATGAAAGCCCACATTCACAGTCCAGCTTATACACTCCTGCATTCAGTAAGGGGGTGCTATACTTAACAGGCCTCAGAAACTGCGACATCTTCTTCATTGGCTTAAAATAGGTTTTAATAGAAGCACGTTTCAAGATGCGGCTGATCCTGTCTGTAACCCCTCCAACAAAAGGCAGAACGGCTGGCCTGCGCTCAATAGTGGGAATCTTCATACGAGTCTTCTGATCGGCTCGAGGAATCTTCAGGTTGTTTGCCCGAAGTGCCTGCCTAGCATGCCGAAGCTCCGCAGCTAGATGCCGATCATCGCATATCTTTTGGGCTCTCTGAAACAAAGATTTGCCTACAGAAGCTAGTTGGCTGGGATGGTGGTGGGAATTGCCATTTAAATACCTATCAGTGTGAGTAGGTTTCCTATATACAGTGTGACCCAAAGTTTTATCCGGATTTCTTATAACCAAAACATCTAAGAACAGTCATTTTCTAACTCCATAGCAAAGGACCATGCGTCAAAATGGACCCAGAACCAACAGACATGAGAGTTCGGCTATTAAATAGGTCTTTTAATCTACTTCATTTAATTATATGGGCATAAAGTCGAATTCCATTGCAGAACCGAGATATTCATATTTTACTTCAGATTAAATAGGTGCATATGGTATCAATGAGTACAGTTCTAAAATGAAGTAACTTTTTGCTTTACCCAGATTTATTTTATACCTTATGACATAATGACAAAGTCAAAACTGAAGTCCCGTTTGTTTGCTTTTATGACATTTTAGAAGTATCATTTATGAATTTTATGATACTGTGTGCAATATTTTCAAGTGTTATGCTTGTAATGTATCATTGATACTTAAATATCTATGTCACCCGCCGATTAATAATAATCAAAAAATATGGCATTAGAAGGACGCCGTTGTGTATGATGTCCTCGTTCGGTTTTGCGACGGCGTCGACATATTTTAGAAGACATATTACCAGAAGCACAACCACGTATTGCAGAATATATACAGGAACATGCACTCATTGAGGTAAATACACATAAAATGCATTACGATATTACTAACATACCTATGTTGTTTAATCATTACTGAGCCTACTTTTTATTTTGTAGGTTGCATTTAAGTAATAACATTCAAGCCACATGTCATCGATGTTGGCAAACAGCTGAAAATGCTGTCCGGCAGCAAGAATTTAATATCATCCAGGAGCCGTAATTGTTTATGTCATTATAACTTTTTTCGCTACTTAAAGGTTGTCTGAAAGAGATCGCTTTTTAGCGATAACACCGCCTGTTATCTCTCTCTAGTTTAAGTACTTATTATTTTGTATCGCTTTTATATTATTATCATATTGATCGGTAGTCAATCACTAAGAGAAACCCATTTTTGTAGATCTTATAACCACAGACTAAAATATGAATATCTCGATTCTGCAATGTAATGCAACTTGGTGCCCATAGAACAAAATGAAGTATATTTATAGACGTATTTAATGGCCTAACTCTCAGCTCTGTTGGTTCTGGGTCCAAGCTCCATACTAAGTTGCCCATGGTCCTTTAATTTTATCATGAATGGAATTTAAATGATCTAAGAAAGTTGAAACACTACTTTTTGGAAGGATAGTAAAAGTGTCATCTACATATCTTTTAAATATCTTCGGCTGCATGGGAGCCAATGAGAGTGCTCTCTCCTCGAAGTCCTCCATAAAGATGTCTGCGACAACAGGAGAAACTGGAGACCCCATCGCCACGCCATCCACTTGAAGGTAGAATTCACCGTTCCATAGTAAGTAGCCAGATGTAAGGCAATGTTCCAACAACTTAGCGTATTCCTCTGACATGTTCTGCTCCCTTAACCTTCTCTTGACAATTTCAATGCAGTCTTGCACAGGTAAACTGGTGAACAGTGACTGGACATCAAAATTGACCATGATTTCATCATCCGTCAAAGTTAGGTCTTTAATATCACGGATGAACTGGTATGAATCCTTTGTATGTATGCTACTATTACAACGCAGAGGTGAGAGAACACCCGCTAGTTAAAATTAGTTAATATACGCGAGTTTATCCGTTTTCATAGTTTTATTTCATGAGTAATCCTCGCGGTAACCGAAGAAAATATTATATACATCCACCCTTAAAATTTATTGTCTGTGGTTTGGTAATTTTTCTTTGGTGGGTAGTTTTGTACTTATCTTTCTTATTTTGATGGAGGTAGATCTATCAAATTTCCTCCATTGTCAGCCATCCGCAGACCACGAACCCTGTAAAGTGTTCGAAACGTCGGAATGAAGTTAAAATGAGTTTATCCGTTTTCATAGTTTTGTCTCTTTCAGTCAAATTAATTTTATCTATAAGATTGAAAGGGACAAACAATACTTAGCAGCTTGTAAAGTTAAGAGATGTTTATGAGTCGTGTATGAGTCGCCTTCATTTTGGACATAGAATTAGTTGCTAAGGCTTCATTAATTGATAAGGGTGCACATTTTTTTCATACATATGTCACAATACTGGAAGTATAATATTGTGACATGTGTCATTCATGAAAATATTGTAATAAATAGGATAGGTAATGGTAAGTATATTTATGTGTAGTTTAAAGTATTACTACAATTTGTAGCTTATTATTTACTGTAACAATGAAATTCAAAGAAAAAAATAGTACATTATGACACAAGTGCGAAAAACATGAAATTCGAAACAAGTGGCGATGTTTTAAAACACTACCGATATAGTGTTTTAAATCAAACACGAGTTACGTATTTCGTTTTTGCACGTGTCTCGTACGACGTTTTTTTAGTACAGATGGCCCTCCGAAGTTTCAAACCTGACGTATAATGACACACTTCTCGCACTAGAGCCTAAAAAATACACCATCTGTACTAAAAAATATGTTTGAGTTTTTTGCTGTCAGTTGAAATAAATATTAGCCTACGAGTATAATAATGTGTCGGTTGATGAGAATGATGCGCAATTTGCTCAAATAGAGAATATAACAGAAGTAGTAGGTACCTATTTAATTTAGTACCTAATTATAAAGGTCATGCATTTCCTTGTGCTTCAAAATGCTAAGACAAAATGTAACTTTCTATTTTATAGCTTAAATACAGTTATAATAAATCGCACGTAATAGTTGTTGCAATGCAAATTTGAACCGGTAATAAATGCACAACAGAGATTTAAAGGCTCAATACTGAAATCGTTACCATTGTTTACGAGTATTTGCCAGCGTTATTAAGCGCAATTATATACTAAAATTTGCGAGCAGAGCTGGCTATAACCGTATTAACGCAAAACTCGTTAAAGTTTACCTCCTCAAACAGTAATAAAAATAAGCTCCGTGCACGTATTCCCGCCGAGGTAAATTAAGGAAACTGGGTGCGCTGAAAGGTTGTCAAATATATTTGGAGCCAAATTCAAATATTAAAATTGTTGATTTGATCTAACGTTCCTGCTAGGGGAATACGGCTTCTCATTATTGGTGCACCTTATTAGTGAATCCGAGATGTAGCGTATATGAGCAGCAAATATGCAATTCGTAGTGTTGAATTTACTCGTCACTTGTTGAATTTACTTACGAACATTTATAGTTTATCCTGGTGATGCCGTTTAGATAATGTTTAGATTTAATTAGGTATCTGTTTGGATAAGCGTAAGGTATATTTAGTTAGTACATAATATATTTAAGTGATTTTATTTATATGATTTAATTTACTGAAGACTGGGCCATTTGTCTTTGGTCTCTAGTTATGTCAACCAGATTTTGCGATCAATTTACGTGTGCCGGGGCATCATAAACTTAAGTTTCTGCACCAAACGGTACAAAATTGCAATTTTGGTTAGTTTACCGTCGCATTAGTTTCAGTTTATAATATATAACCTGTATGTGTCCTAGTGGGAGCATTTAAGCAGGTATGTGAACACCTAATGGATTACCATTCTAATATATGTATACTACATGTTTTGTCACTAGGTACTTCTGTTGTTTCTCCAATACAAAAAATAAAAAATAAAATCGTACTCCTTGTAGATGTTCAATATGTCTTACATTTCCGCCTATTAATATCTCAGGGTTCAGGGTTCTCAGGGTTATTTCAGGGTTTGTATGGAACTTCAGATTTTTTTTCGGTCCCATAGTAAAAGTTCATCAATGTCAGAATTAACCCTCTAAAGTTTGACCGTGAATAACAAAACATCCTGTATACGTCAGATGATATTAACGTTTTCCTTTTTCCCAGGCATAAAGAAATGAACATCTAACATTTATCTGAAAGATCTATATTTTATAAGGGGATGTTGAAACCCTTAATTAATTCTGAATACACCGTTGTTTGCTAGACAATGAGAATTTGCATTAATCATGTAAGACGAATATATCATATTTTAGTTCTGGATCCGACCTCATTAAATATGTTTGATTATAACAGCTACTGAGGACCAATCCTCGTCCTGCCCGTCATACTCAGTTTAAGCTATTGAATTTTATACCTAATGAATTTGAAAATGTAGTAGCTTTTCCTTTGTTCTACATTTTACATAAAAGAAAAGAATTTTGTCTAATCTCAACCTTAACAGGTTTTTCATTCATTATTTGACAAAAATCGAATATTTATTTTGCCGTAGAAATCACAATGGGCAAGACAAGACTTTAATAGCAATTCTACATAGCCTAACTACAGAATCGACCGCAAAAAAATGGCCTATTTCTCAAAAGCCTTTAACTTGTAATACAAACGGATATCCTTATGTAATTAAGCGTACTAAAAAGAGACTTCCACTTGTATTACAAGTCACAAGATTTGAAAAACGGCATTCAGGTCGGTTCCATGGAGTAAAAACAAACCATAGATGCACAAGTAATGCATGACATCTCGACTTATTATAGTTGTATGACAGTCCCAGAAAAACATACAAACAATAACTTTAAATTCGCTTCAAAGAATAAAACTAATCAATTGTAAAGAATTTTACTGATCAATTCTAAGATCTATTTATTATTTGCTATGTAACTATATCCATACAATAGAAAGCAAATTGTATAATGTAATGTGGACGCATGTCAAATATATTTAAGAGTACGCAAAATTAATTTCTGTTCAAGCGTTCCCCTACAACCTATATCTATATAATTTTCGAACCGAATATTCAATTAAAGGAGTTCAGTAAAGCAAAAACCAGCGCCGACAGCGGTGGATTAAGGGCTCAAGCTATCAAATTACGTTGAAATACTTGAAATCCATTACTACTTATCTTCCAACATAAATTAACTTGCATAGTGCTGCTGAGTTCAATAACTGACTGTGAAGGTTCCTAATATTGTAAATACAGGGTGAAACATGAGTCGTGAAAAATAATACGTTTTTCTATCTCTATGAACAACCAACAATTAAATGCCCCATAATTGACTGAAAAATTGACAAGTTATTTATTTATTTTTTTACATTTTTTGGGTTTATGGTTTTGTATTTTTTCGCTTTAGTATATCCAAAAGGATTTTTAAGACAAATTAATGGGATAATTTAAATTCAAATTGAAGTAATTAATAGCGACAATTTCGTGTACAATTGAATGATATTTATTACATTGAACGCTTTAAATAAGTATCTTAAGTAGCCGTTATCATTTCTGAAAAACACTTTAAAAATTAGAAAAAGCCACAAAAAAATACAAAAAAACAAAGACTATTTCTAAGTAACTTGTAGGGCATTCAATTGTTAGTTGTTTATAGAGTTAGGAAAACGACGTATTACTGTTCACGACTCATGTTTCACCCTGTATATAAATGATAGACCAAATTTATAAATGCGTACATCAGGAAAATAATTTTATATGACTACTAAGCGGATTTGCATTCGTAATTTGGGATAAGGAAATAAATTATTACGCGTGTTAGAATTCTGTAGACTTATCAACTAACGAACCCTTATACAGGGTGACCATTTTTTTGAGTGTTAAAATTTTTACCAGGCATAAGGTATTAATAACAGATGCCATTTCTGAGAAAAAAAGCATTGGAAAAATTTTCAAAATAAAATATGCTGTCCGCTTTAATAATTAGCAACGTGTGAATATTCGGGATGGCCCCCGGCACTCGGCAGTGACGTTAGGGGTTAACGGTGAAGGCGCGGCGGGGTAGGGGCGCACTCACCTATCTCATCTCGACCAATACAAAATTGCAATTAGGCCAATTAGTCGCACGCGCAGCTCCGAGTGACCGGTCGTGCACTTCCACGTTACATATTCGTCTCGTAAGGACTCGTGAACGTGACACAACAATGTTTACGAATCGAGAGTATTATGAAATGGTGGTGGTGGTTACAAATACATGTGTACATTAAGTTGATTGAGACTATTGTGGTAAAAACTTTTTGATTGAGCTAATAATTGTACATAAGTTGATTCAAATTTTTAAATACAGCTAATTGCAGAAAAAAATCACAACTGTAATATTCAGATAACTACAGTCTAATTAACTAATAATAAAATTGCACTTTGACGGTCCTGAGCCCGTAAAAGTATGAAGAAAGATTTGCAACTTATTTCTTTTTTATTTACAAGCTTTTGTTAAAAATTGGTATTTTCACGCGTAACGCGTCACATGGGGGGCGGGGCGAGCGTTATTGCGACCTACCCACTCATTTGCTTTGAAATTTTGGTTGAGCTTTATTCCTATGTAAAATAAGAGTGAAAGCTGGTAAACACAGTTACCAAAAGAAATTGAGTGGCTAATGCATAGTGCGCTGCCGCGGTATCCATGAAAGCATTTTTTTTTTAGGATATCTTTCAGCTGATTTTTCTCCATATTTTAATATCAAAAGGTAGTGAAAGAAAAAACACGTATTTACTCATTTTTTATAAGGAATCTTCTGTTAAAATTAATCGAAAAAAGTTCACCCTGTATATTATATAGTTTCGCCATGTATATCTGTTCTTCTGTCCGTCCGGCCATCCGCGGATAATCTCAGTGACCGTTAGCACCAAAAAGATGAAAATTGGTACCTACCATATATTTACATACCTATACAGGGTGTAATCGATAAGTGTTTACAGGCCATAATTCCATAAATATGAGAGATATCAGAAAACTTTTAATTGATATCGAAAGTACGTTACCCAACAATTAAAATTACATTTTTAACTTTTTCTAAATAGATGAAGTAATAATAAAAATACTAAGTTAAAACGCTCCCATACATTTAGTATGACGATTTACAGCCTTAAAGAATATCGGGTTTCGTAAGAGACAAAACTGTGAGAGATTCGTTATTTGTACGAATACATTGTAATACTACCGTTTATGAAATAATTAATATAACATTTATTTTATTCTTAAATAAAATGATATTCGTATTAAACTAGCCTTTGAATGAACGGTTACGTACTAAATGTATTGGAAGGTTTGAAGTTAGTATTTGAGATATTTCTAATTTTATTTCAAAAAAGTTATTAGTGTAATTTTACTTATTGGGTAATGCACTTTCGATATCAGTTAATTTTTTTCTGATATCTCTAATATTTACGGAATTATGGCCTGTAAACACTTATCGATTACACCATGTATGTAAATCAATCACACCGGCAAAGTGGTAAAATTCAAAGTAGAAAAATAGTACATTACTATAGAGGACGGGAAACGAAAGGTTACAGGCCAAGTAGATATATCTGGCCGAAGGAACTGAGGTTACTACTGTAACCTTGTTTCTCGCTGAGATTTGTATAGGTAGAGCTTTTCTCAAACTTGAAATGAATTAAAAAATCGAAAGTGATTTTCACAGTACACAAACAAATAAGTCAAAGAACGAAACGACAAAATAATTAAAAAAAAAACGACTTATTCGTCAATTTTTTTAACTACCTTTTGAGATAATCTTTTGCCAGGTGACAGTGACATTAGTTCTTTTTTTTTACGGTGAAAGATTTTCTGTCATTTTACGAGTTACTTCCGGTATTTAACTTTTTAAAGCAGGTTTTATCCGGTAGTCTTAGGACTGCAAAGTAGTTATGAAATGCCTTTACATATCAAGTTCAATCATCGAACCAGCGAGATGATACTTCCTGGTTTAATTTGACGTACGTAATGCCAACATTTCATTGCAAGTTTGAAAAATAGTACATTACTACCGAGGCCGGGAAGTTCTCGCTTCGCTCGGCCGTCTACATATATTCGGCCGGCAACCAGTCACTTCATGGCCGAGGTATGTATGCTTTTCTCAAACATGCAATGAAATTAAACAAAAAAATGAATCTTCTTTCTAAGAAATTATAAAGTCAACTACATAACTAAATCTTTGAAACACAACTAAAGTCAAATTAGTCAAATACGACACCGACACCTCATTTTTTTTAAGATTAACCTGTTTGAAAGTTGCAAATTTTCACTTTTAAAAAGCGGTATTAGACGACGCGGTCGGTTGGGTCCAATTAATCGCATGCGATGATCGGGGCCGACGGATCGCGCCGTATAATACTGCTTTTTAAATATTATTTTGAGCAGTTATTGTATATTTATTTTAAATTATATAATTTAAATACCTAATTATAACTGCAAAAATTTGCCAATCATTTTTTTTTATACTAATATTACTTACAGATAATTATTGGCTAAAAGCCAAGATGCCAGGTCGCCACCCTATGTCAAATGAAAATTAAAAAAGAGGCACTTGCCGGCCTAGGCCGGCAACGAGGTACTTCCCGGCCACTTTTTAGGCACGTAACTACAACATTTCATTGCATGTTTGAGAAAAAGTGTTTTATTATGGTTAGACCCCGGTATCGGAGGTGCAAAATGTTAGCTGTCAAGTTCTTAGGGATGGGGTAAAAATATTTGTGATGCCGATAATTAAAGTTACATATCGATAATTTTCCTTTACCATAATAATAAGCTATGACTTTAATTAAACGCACCTATTTACGATATAAACTAGGACTATATAATTACAAAATCAACAAAATATTTATTTAATGTTATGTAACATCGCCATACTTTTTATTGAGGCAGTTGTCGATGAACCTTCTGAAGTTTGGGTTTTCGAATTTGGTCCAAAGTATGTTACAACTGACGAAAAACTTAAGCAGATCTCGGTTACAGTTTAATTGATTTATTTTTTTTTCTTTTTTTATGAGTGTTTTCATACAAGATTGAGTTGCAATGCAATGGCAGAATACACATGGAGTCGATTTGCCATCAAGAGAAAATCAACAACGTATGTTCTACTAATATTGATTATTTAATAAAGGATATTCCATTCCAATATTTGTAATCTTGCATATCTTGCATTGCAACTCAATCTTGTATGAAAACACTCATAAAAAAAGAAAAAAAATTAAATCAATTAAACTGTAACCGAGATCTGCTTAAGTTTTTCGTCAGTTGTAACATACTTTGGACCAAATTCGAAAACCCAAACTTCAGAAGGTTCATCGACAACTGCCTCAATAAAAAGTATGGCGATGTTACATAACATTAAATACATATTTTGTTGATTTTGTAATTATATAGTCCTAGTTTATATCGTAAATAGGTGCGTTTAATTAAAGTCATAGCTTATTATTATGGTAAAGGAAAATTATCGATATGTAACTTTAATTATCGACATCACAAATATTTTTACCCCATCCCTAAGAACTTGACAGCTACCATTTTGCACCTCCGATACCGGGGTCTAATTATGGTATTTTAGGTCAATCGGGAGTGTTTATTTTTCCATTTTAACCCTAACGTATGATAATATAGTTGGATAGGTTTGACTTTGAGCAGCCAAAATATTTCAATTAAACGTTCCATTCAGTTCCATTTTATTTTTGTGTCTTAACTCCTGGCATCGATCTACCGTTATTCGATATTGTGTATTGTGTACACACGGAGATAATAAATATCTTTAAGAATTCGATACCATATCAAATCTTTTGTGTACAACGACATATTCTCAACCTTTTTACCTACATAAATATGAAGGAGAAAATATATTCCTGTTGGGAAATATCTAATATTGTAACCAATTTAGTATCTAGTTTTCTATTCGATACGTGTAATGTGATTTACTTGCGCTGGTGGAGAAGGTACCTAAGTATTCTTCTTGTGTTACGCAGAAAAAGGATACAAATTAATAACGATAGTACTTCCAATAATCTAGGTTTTTACCATTTTCCTTCACAATAATAATTATATTATCGATAACCAAGTGGGAAAACCTAAATTACCAACTATTTTATACAGTTATATTATCAAAAATACGTAAAAAAAAAGTTTTTGATTGTTTTATTTTTTGCGGTACCTACTTAATTTTATTGTTGGAATAACATGTTTAAAAAAAGTAATAATGAACTTGGATTATATTGTCACTGTGTATAGAAAAAAAAGTGAGTTATCTTACACGATTTGTGGGATCCCTTTGCAGATCAATCAGTTACTTCCCGAAAAGTACCTAAAAAGCCAAACTCCATTGGTAAGTGTATGAGAGTTGATTATGTTACCGAACTGAACATTTTGAAAAAATATTACTCAATCAGAAACTGAATAAATAGACTGATGTTGTTTGAATTAAGATTATAAAAGTGTATGGGCTAGGTACCTAAAATATTAAAACTCGTATTAAGTGAACACTATAGTGTAAGTGTAAGTAAGGACCTTTTCAGTAACTTCATGTTGAATACTTATAAAAGTAAAGAATTTATCAATGCCCTTTTACTACTAAACTGGTCATCGTATCTCATTTAGTCTCACTAGTACAATATTCGTCGCCTAAAGTACCTGTCCAAGGCAGTTGCTAATGAGTTGTTATGTATAATACCTACGCCAGGCTTAATAACAGCAGCTGGCTAAGCGACAAGTTCCAATTTCAGCGTATATTGCAGTCTGGCTTCGTCCCGTGGCACGGGCGTGACGAATGCACTAGGTCTCCTTGTACGAGTATGAAGCGGCAAGACAGTATAATAATTATATAACAATTTTATTAGCATGTATTTTAACAAGTTTAGCACTTTTCTTTAAATGCAAAAAAATATGTAGGTGACAGTGTACAAGATGACGTTCCCATTTTTCCGATGAGCTGAAATTATGAACGCACAGGTATGAAAGTATATCGCGTGACTACTATGATTATAATGACGATGGGTCCCGGTTTCATCGTTTATCGCGCTATTTGGATAGGTAGTTCGTGTACGGATAGAAATTTTTATCTTGATAAGCTTTGCCTAGAGGTATGTAAAACGTTTTGAAAGAAAACGACCCATATTTATTAATATTAGACGAAATACATTGTCCTTTTGTTTACTTAAGTACGTTTGAGATATTTTGCATAATGATTTAATAAATGATATAAATGACTGATTACCTACACAGCGATTCGGTAGACGTGGGAGGACCAATCCTACACAAAGTACCTACCTAAATGCTAATGGATCGTTCACAACCGTATTTAAGTGTACCGCCCACATTTTTCATTGTTTATAGCTTTATATTATGTTAAATTTTAATTATTTACAATCAGGGATACGCTATGACAATAAACATTACTGGTATCTATACCTATGTATAGTGGAAAGAAGCATACTGAAAATAAATAAGAAACATAAAATAAGAAATGAAATAATAAGGCAAAAAACGAGAGTCATAGATGCACTAATATTAGCCAGAAAGCTTAAGTGGCAATGGGCAGGACACATATCTAGGTATAGCGACAACAGATGGACTATTCTAACTACAAGGTGGAACGGACCACCAGGAAAAAGAAAAGTTGGCAAACCATTTAAACGATGGGCTGACGACATAACAGAAGTGGCGGGAAGGGATTGGATGCTCCAAGGAAGGAATAGAAAGTTGTGGAAGAAGTGGGAGGAGGCCTTTACCCAAACGGGATCCATGACTCAAATAAAAACAAACAATATATTAAACTACTTCAGCTCAAATAAATTATGAGAGTTCATGGAAATAAAAAAGGCTATAATAATAATACCTATGTATTGAGAGCTACTAAAGCAAATACAGCAACCCATTAGGCAAACGCGGCTAATTACAAATATACAATGTCTTAAAATATAGGTATATTGTAAGCTCCAAGTTTTTGGATCACGATGTTCCGTGATTTGTTTAATTTAATTAATGTTTAATTTATCAAAAGTAACACAGTAGATGCCTAGTACACCTATTTATACAAACCGAATAAGGGACATTTCAATTGCTTACATTTACATCATAGTCACGTTTGCCTTAGTCGACCTTACCCAAGTAACAAACGCGAATCTAAAAAGGGGATATTAGATATCTAATAGACTTTGATTTGATTGTCTACCATAAGAATAAAATATCCCCCAAGCTATCTTCAATAACGCTTATACAGTGTGTGGCCTACAACCGGGGTGAAAATTCAAACGGTGCATTAATAAGCTGATCAACAATCATTCCCACATGTTGCAATTTAAAAAAAAAACTTTTTTTTGTAATTTTTTGTTCTTTTTTTTTTCATTATTATGGGTTCATTTACTTGAATTAAAAGTTATCAATAACTTATCATTTTTGAATCATTGAAAAATGTAATATTTTTTTAAAACCGTAACAAATGAGTGTAAAAATATAAACAAAATTACTGTTATGACTTCGTACCTGGTATACTATCAAGATGTCTTGCGACTGACAAGCTACGACATCGTGATGCCAAGATCCAGTACTAAAGGTCCACAGCTTTGAATGACAATATCTCCGAACTTAACCACTTTGAAACACCCTTTACAAGATTATTGCCGATAGTCTAAGGAGTCACTCATTTCATTTTTCTCCCGTGGTAAAGGCCACACACTGTAGATAGTCTATAGTAAAGTGGGCACAACCTTGTAACTATTCATAAGACTCCCTCTAGAAACCACGAATAGACAGAGTTTAGCGTTAAACATTTTCAAATTATCTTAAGGCATTCTTCTAGAGTCTTTCTATACTATTTATAGACCACAATGTGCACTAGTAGATAGTTAATAGATAAACTTTAGACATATTATAAACAGAAGTACTTACCTGAGAAGTTTTAAAACCAAATGAACTCAACCCTACCAGCTATAAGAAAGATTTTAATAGAAATAGACAACGATACGTATAATGGCGCAGATCTCAAAAGAATAATGCTAAGGTAATATTACAACATGGCGTGACAAATTTCTAACTTCTTATTTCATAGTTTTCATCGGCTAATACTGATACCTAAACACGCAAAACTTAGTGCGGATGAAAGTCTCTCGCGGAATTTGTGTAAAACTCTCTTTAAATAAGAGCGCCCGCTTGAAATGTAATATTTAATAAATAATTAACCAAATATAAAAAAATTTTAGTATTTTTTTTTTGGATTGTGTTTATATGTTTAAGCCATTTGTTTTATTCATAAAATTGTATGTTAAAAAGTATAGTATGATTGTTACAGAGAATACATTCATAAAAGTACAAAAACAAGCCAAAAAATAGTTCGCTAAAATAATTTCACAAAATCTTAGGCAGTAAAAATGGCGTCTAGTTAAACTTGTCTATAAAAATGATTTCTTTAGAACAAACTTTCTAAAGAATAATCTGTAGTATAGCTCTAGATAATGACAAGACAATTTTTACTTTTTGCATACTAAAGTTCCTAGTCGAGGAATAAACTGGTTTATGAGTGTTTTAAGATTACCTATAAACTGACATTTTTGTAAACTGTTTTAACTTCTCACAGTATTTCTAGACATCCAGCAGAAAACTGGCATTTTGAGTGCGCGTGCGTTACGAATCATTTTGGATGGATTAATGCAGAACCAATAAAAGAAAACAAACAACTTTAAAATTCATTAACATCTGAAGGTTTGCAATAAGTTCATTAAGTGATTTTATTGAAATAAGCCAGAATTCAATTTTAGAGCTTTTGGACGTAGGTAATCCATTAATGTTAATATCACTATACACTATTTTGCTTTCTGAGAAATTTATTCTTTAGTACATGATGCCAGTATTCACCATTACCGATTTTTTATTTCTATTGTTCTTGGGGTCACACACACACAAGGTCGTGTTTTATAAAATTACATTTTACAATTTTGCTGTTTGCCTCTCTTTCTAGCCAATAAGTGCGTGCGTTAGAGAGGTAAACTGTGAAATTTTAAAATGTTACTTTATAAAGCGCGACCCAGGTGTTTTATAAATACACAAGTAACATCTACTGGCGAGATGAACATCATTATTTAAAAATAAATACTGTCATAAGTTAGATCGGGTTGAAATTTTTTTATTTTTTGAAACAAGTCCTTCAAAGCCATGTTATACCATGCATTGCTCACCACTGGCGTAGATCATATTTGAGGTAATGAGGGTTTTTGTTACTTTTTTTGCCGCTATAGAGCGGTGAGATGACAGCAATGTGGCACAGCAGGTTCGACGAACTATCATAATAAATCATCATCATCATCATCATATCAGCCGAAAGACGTCCACTACTGAACATAGGCCTCCCCAAAGATTGCCACAATGACCGGTCCTGCGCCACCCGCATCCAACGGACCCCTACGACCTTCACCAGGTCATTAGTCCACCTTGTGGGGGCCTACCCACGCTACGCCTTTCGGTACGTGGCCGCCACTCAAGAATCTTTCCGCCCCAACGGCCATAATAAATACGCGTATTTAATTTTATACATATGTTTAAGTTTTTTTATTCATAAAACTAATAATTTAGGAATATTTTTATCTAAAATAAATTGTTCCATGTCAATTTTCATGACATGAACAAAGTTCTAGTAATTTTATTTAGTACCAATGACTTTGCGCCCGGCTCTTCTTAGAGCTTAGAGATCTTTAGTTCGGCGACCGTTTACTAGTCGTAATCCATTACAATACAAATACAGTAGAATTTCGATATTTTATGTTTAGTGCCTATGAATAGTATGAATCTGACAGCTGCTTGGACCTCATGCCTACGTACCCCTGCCTAGTGGCAGAAAAAATATCGAAAACTCTGAGTGGATCGATCGTCATGGTAATTTGTGGTGTTTTCATTCGACTCACTTTTTTTACTCATATCACTCGTAGCAGTAAAGTACACATAATTTAAAGCATTTTCATAATGTCGTGATATTGCAGCAAAGCAAACACTAAGTTTTGTAGGTATTTTCTGTGTTGTGCGGAGAATCACACGAAAATTGCAATTCGGTATTGGAATTCATGCCTGTGCCACCGCCAAAGCCAAAAAATCTGTTGGTGCTTTAGGAGTTAAACTTTATAACACGTTGCCTGCTGACAGAAGAAGTATCCCGAGTAACACTGCATTCGGCTTAAAAGTTCATTATTAGAGATGGCATGTTACTCTATCGACGAATTTAGCAATAGAATGTCGTTGATCCACACTTAATATAAATTGAAATTTTATTATAAAAGTAATTATTTCATGAAATTGATTTATTAGGAAGTTTCTTTTCTAATACTACACCTTATCTTAATGATTTAATTTAATGTGTATATTTCTTCCTTTTTAATTGGAATTTATAATGTTGACATTTGTATTTATAGTCTAATAACGTAATTTACATAAATAAATAAATATCTTGGGACATCTTACACAAATCAACCTAGTCCACAAGCGACGATATATGTAATAGATAGATACTTAGATACATACACAGCCACGACCAAGGAACAAACATTCGTGATATATAAGTACACAAAGAATGCCCTCGCCGGGATTCGAACCCGGAACCTCCAGCTTCGTAGGCAGGGTCACTACCAACTAGGCTACAGAGATGATAGAATATGAATTTTTCTATTTTTTTTAATTTGCTGAGTCTCCGACGAAAGCCATCAGATCTTTTCTTATTAGGCTTTATTAGCAATTTATAGAATATTATACCTTAAGATAATCGTTATAGCTAAAAATGTACTTAAAATAAGTGTTCTATAGAGCAAATAATCTAAAAAAATCAAACTTTAGAGAAAATGCACTATAAGTATACATTTTCTTCATAGAAACCATTTATAGAAAGCCCTTATCTAAAAATAAACTACGAATAGACTATCAATAGATAAATTCGTTTTAAGCCTTCAGGCCCATGTTACTTGGGTACTGAACTCTTATCAGTTATGAAGTTGTTAGGTACCTGTACCTACTTACTGTACTGGCAATACTTGATTAATGCTCTTTGTCTTTCTAAGCAGAATATGAATAGGTTATTACGAAACACGATTTTTTACGAAGAAATGATCTAAACTTCTCTTTCAATAATTAAAATAAATATAGGTATAGTTGACTGTGTTTGTGCATATCGTCCTATTACTGCAAATACCGACTAAGTAAAAAAAAGTGATTTTGAGATAATGCGATTTTAATGTTTGGAGGTATATCTTTACATAAAAAAATTAAGATATGTACAATCTGTATTTAGAATTTTATAGCCTATATTGTCTTGTTTACTATCTAATCGTGAAAATTATTCAGTCTGTATTTGATTGACAATAAAAATGCGATTTTAATAAAACAGTCGCAAACTTAGTTGCTTTTTCCTGTAGAAATATATTTTTGTTTATTTCTCTTATCAATACATCTAGAACAACATATTCCTTTGATTAAGCTTTGGTTGATATGTACGTTTCTTATAAATCACAATATGATAAAAAAAAGTCTCAGATTTTTAAGTTATTACAAAATTTACTAAAAATCCACAATGACTTAATCGGTTTTACCTGTAGGAAATCTAGAAGTGTCTTCGTTTAAGTCTCAAATTTTCAAATTATTATCATTAATCACAGTATTTTATTGACAATAAAGCATTTTTGGAAGCCTCCTAACCCTTAATAATACATAGTTTTAGGTTTTGTGGGAAAAACACGAAATAAAAAAAATTCAAAAACAACGACTTTCACCAGTTTTTGTTGATATCTCATAAACGACTGAACTGATTACGTTAAGATTTATAAAACAATATCTCAAAACTATACACCTTTAAATAAAAATAAAAAAATGCTAATCGGTTCAGGCGTCTTCGAGTAATCGCATCATATACTTACTACATCTACTACGCTCGCTCAGCAACTCTGCCAACTCGAACTCGAAAGCTTGGCCTCCGAAACTAAATAACACCATAATGTATGACTAAGGATGTTACTTTTCATTTTATAATTACACAACAGTAATAATATAAATAGTATTTGTACACTTGATAACCGGTAGTCATACATTATTGAAAGTTTTGTTAGGAAAAATAAAGCCAAATTCCCTTTGGTCCGTTTTCGTAATTATGGTTTCGTAGTTACCTACGTAAGAAGAATTATTTTTCACCGTTTCGTAATTGATTACCAAAGCGGAATTTAATTTCTGCATTCGTAATCTGTTTCGTAGTTGACTACGAAACAGGAATTTATTTTTCTTTTTTCGCAGTCATTTGGCTGCGAATCGAGAATTATGTTTCACTGTTTGGTAATTCATTATCAAAAGAGAATTTATTCCTTTTTACTAATTGAGTTTCGTAGTTACCTTAGATAAAATATGTTTTTGCAGGTAGTAACTGAGTTGTCTACAAAATGGAATTTGTTGGAGTTTCGTAATTAATTTATTCAGTTTTGCGATTAATGAAACCATTAACGCTAAATAAATTCTAAATGAAATAATTGAAATCGGAACTTTCATAGCTTTTTGTATTTCCACAAAATGGAATACAATGAATTCAATATAGTTTGTACCAAATAATTAAAACGTAGTGATGCCTTTTTTCTTTTGTTGGTACATAATTATGTACTAGGACTTTCAATACCGGTATTTTTAGATTACCAATACCGCGATCCCGGTATTGAAAGTCCTAATATGTACCTACCCAATAAAATAAAAGTTTTCTTATGAGAAAAAACACGACAAATTATGACATAGCATCCAGCAAAAGATTAACAATATACAAGGTGGCCAAAAAACCTCTCTGGCAACGGGAATACACTTATTTTATGGCCACAGTTTATACAATCAATCCATATTATTCTGTTTAAAATCCTCAGCGGGGATCTATTGGATGCCGACTACTCACGATCGATCTTTAAGGCATGCTCTGAGGGCGGCCTATGTCCAGTAGCAGTGGAAATCTATCGACTAAAAAATATTATGGAAAATGGCTAAACGAACAAAGATCTCAAAACAGTATCAGGCAGTTTATGAAAATTAACTAGTGCAGTAAATTCTTTTTTCGTAATTAATTATGCAATAAGAAAAGTAAATATGTTTTGGTAATTAACTACGAAAGAAGAATAAGTAAGCAATTACGAAAACGGAAAATAAATTCCGCTTTGGTAATCAATTACGAAACGGCGAAAAATAATTCCTCTTACGTAGCTAACTACGAAACCATAATTAATTACGAAAACGTACCAAAGGCAGTTTCCTTATTCCCCGTGGCGAGTCTAACGAGTTTTCTACTCCTTTTACTCATTGTTATTATCAGGGCCCGTAATTTTCATGCCGATGACATCAATTTGACGTCACGCTCCATTTAGGGTGATCCGAAATAGTTTTATTGATAATTATTAATCATTAGTCATCAATCATTTTGAATCATGTACAAATAGCTTCAAAAGTAGTATATTTACACGTAAAATAAATAATACCTACTTGATACGTGAACCATAAGTAAATCTATTTGATTTGTTTTTCCATACATACATTTTATTTAATGATATTGTTAACACATTTCCATAATTACGTAGAAAACGGAATTCCTCTTTAACATAAAGTAGGTATTATTTATTTCACGTGTAAACAGACTACTTTTGAAGTTATTTGTACATGATTAAAATGATTGACGACTAATGATTAATATTTAACAATAAAACTATTTTGGATCACCCTAAATGGAGCGTGACGTCAAATTGATGTCATCGGCATGAAAGTTACGGGCCCTGGTTATAGCGCTAAAATAATCTTTTACACGATTTTTTTAACAAACATTACGAGAAACCACAACCTGTGACATCGGCGCGTGAGTCGCAACTGAGTGAAGTTACTACGGCGTGAAGCTCGTACGCGCACATAATTGGTTTCTCCTGTAGAGATTTACGTCAATATTGAAATAGAACTACACGCAAAAGCAACTAAGTCGCTTTTAAATTTTTTGGCAGTATGATATTGGCGTTGTTTGGAAACAATTATCTACTGGAAAAACATGCTAAAGGCATGTAATGTGTTCAACCTGTTGTAAAATAAATAATTGAATAGAATCATTTTCATGCTAAAACCAAATAAGTATACATAATATTTTTTGGTAAAACTTAAAATGGGAATGTATAAATGCAAATAAACACTATGTACCATTAACAGTTTTTACTTGGCGGAGAAAGCATAAAGTTTTGTATTAAGTTATGTATATCAGATTTTGGCAGTGAATATTTCAGTAAAATGACGTTTAAGTAACTTTATCTAAAAGCTATCTTTGGAACGGAGAGTCGTATCAAAACATGGGTTTTACTAGATTGTAGTCCTTCAAATTCTTATTCCAAAGGCGTAAAAAACTCGATTTCGTGAAAAAGTCACTTAGTCGGTATTTGCATTAATAGGACGATATTTACTGAAATGGAGATTCGATTTTTTCAAAACATAAAGGAGAACACAGCATTATATGGAATTTTCATCACACTTGCTGTCTAAGCGCGCCATTGCTTGCGTGCGTAGCGGGAGTAATAGAAAAGTGAAATTCCCTAGGAAGTAATAGAAATATCAGTACGTCATTTAATAATATTATGTCTTAAAACTTTTTTTTTGGTTGGCAAGTGTGATGAAAAACATTGTATGCATCACGGTCGGTAAGCAGCATACTAACTCGAGTCATAAAAGCCCTCCGCCTGACGGCGTCGGGCTTCTAACACTCTCGTTAGTAATTCCGTACTTACCTCCCTTGATGCACAATGTACTATTGTTAGATTGTAGGTACGTTGTGCCGTCGCGATAATGACGAAGATACGTGCACAGTATGTATGTAGGTATGTAGTATGTATACAAATAGGTTCGCATCATGATTAACATACAGCAATCAATGGACACTATTTGCATGCAAATCCTAGCTGTTCAGAAAGATGATTAAGGTACTTACAATAACATTATCCACTAGGTAGTTCGGTTTACTTGTATTTTGTAAAGTCGGCAAAAAATGTTATTTTATAAGCTGGCTATAGAAAGTCCTTAATCATTGCACGATGACTTCAATATTTCATAAAATATTTTTTTGTTATTAGATTTCCCATATCTGTATTCGCAGAGGGAATCAAAATTAATGGGCTTCTGTTGCCCGAAAATCATGAAAAGTACGAGGCACAGTTCACAAATTTAGGGAAAATCTGAATATGTGCCATAAAATATACTATATTGTTTAAATCGGGGTTAACTTTTAACGTACAAGTGGTCTAATTCTTAGTTAACAGTGTTGGCGATGGTACTCGTGTGCGGGCAAAGCGCAATTAAGTAGGTAATAGTACATTTCCTAACTAGTGCGGGAAAACTTTTTTTCGGCGAGGATGAAAGTTGGAGCCCGAGTGAAACGAGGGCGACAATTACCCGAGTTAAAAAAAGTTTTTGCACGTGTAAGGGACGATTTTTTTCATAACAAGTGCGTCAAAAAGAGAAATTAAAGCGCGCGAAGCGTGCGCAAAGTTCGTTTTTGCGCACTGGTTAGAAAAAAAAATTATAAGTCTCGGGTTGAAAAATAGATTTGATATTAATGCATATTGTTACGTGTCATCATATTTACCACTAAATGGCTCACTATTCCACTATTATCAATTAAGTAGATACAGATAGATGTAGTGCAATAGGTAGTAGGGTAAACTTGCCTTAATCGTACTCCTGCCTAAATCGTACCCCATCAATATCTTGTGAATTGAAACTGCTGAAGCGGCGCAAGTTTTATAAAACTGAACAACTTGGTCGGTGTGTAACATTATTCGAGAAACAACCCCACAGTGGCACTCCATCGAAAATTATTCAATAAGTTATTAATTTTGCTGTTTTCGTGTAATAGTTAAGGTCGATTCTTAAGGATTTCAATTTTCATCGCAATTAGCTATGTAAATTATAAGTATTTTGCTTAATTCTTTACTTATATACGCTATTAATTACGATAAATACTATCGTCAGTTTAACCACATTTTTTTTTATACGGCAATTTTTAAATTTTAGTTATCTTATGCCTAAGTCGTACTCATCACTTTGTTCTATTTCGTACCGGTACGTTTTAGGAATAATCGTTTATTTGACTGTATAAGATAAACATAACCAATGGATAATACAATACTTAGTCATGTAAAGTTATAGAAATAACTCTCTGTTAAATACGGAAATAAAAAAAAATAAATTGGTCTGGCTCATGTTGTAGGGAGGAAACAAAATAAGAGACAATAATTTGTGTAGCTACGCAATGAAGTCTGGATCCACTGACATTGTGCTGGAGTCGAGAAATATTCTCGTAATGTTATTTTTGACAATGCCATGAAATTATGCAGTCCGACAAACAATTATGGATTGAAAAAAAAAAGTAAAATGTTAGTTTTAAATCTGAAATAAGCAAGCAAGAAAGTCAACAATATAATAAGATTAGTGGCTAAATAAATATTACTAATATCCCTGAATATCATTGGCTATAATAATGAGACTATAAATAATTATATAATCTTAATTTTCATACTAAGTTACGCCGGTACGAAATAGGGATACAGAGGTACGATTTTGGAATACATAGTCTTAAATCGTACTTTTTCCACTTTTTTTTAAATTGTGGTTATCTCAGAATATATTGAAGCTCAAAATGTATTTGCTACTTTAGTCGATTAGTAAATAAATAAAGATTCTTTTGATATCATAACCATATTAATTTCTTATTTATATATCCTGATATTTAGCACTTTCTCTTAAGGGGTACGAATTAGGCGAGTTTCCATTACGTCGCAATGTGCGAATTTCCTTTTCGCGTACGACGTTTTTCAGTACAGAGGGCGTTTCGAAGTTACGACCTGACAAAAAAACTACCACTTCTCGCACTTATTATATCGTATTGTACTATTTCCTTAGGGTTTTCACATAATTTACATACAATTAGCTTCAGTGCGATGAATAGGTACTAAAATTTGTGACAGCAATATGAATTCAGACGTTTCCGTGAAAAGCTGAAGGATTTTTTTGCACTTACTTATGGGCATTATAGTGCCTACGTCAAGTCGTTGAAGTGAAAAAAGAGTTACTGAACCGAATCACCTACGCAAGTATTCCTAAGTACCTATGAAGACGGCACACATTGAAGGATGCCTTTCAATAAAAGCTGCAATCAATCACTATCAAGTTCAGAGGGTCCGTAAAAAAACCTTTACAAATTCCGTCACGTGAAACGTCGGTTGACAGATCTTTGTGATGACACTAGCCGTTCTGTAGCCGGGTGAGACGTATTGTGAGCAGCATTTGGTTTTTATGGAGTCTCGTATAAGTTTTATTGGGTAGCCTACCGGCCGGGTCCATATTGGCACTTATACAATTTATTCTTCGAATATTTTTACTAATACTGTTTTTTACTCATAATCATCATTACTCCGAAAAAATTTTCTCATACTTTTTTTCTTACTAAAAATTATACTTCTACCTACAATGTTCATAACGATTTTTATTTCGAAATTTTATCGTCCTAAAGTCGTCAAGTAGATTAATCTATACTCATAAAGTTATTTGAAATAAATTGTTTATTTATAAACATTTTCCCATTAGGTTCACTCTGTTGTGGTATAATTCTTTTATGAATAACATAAACTATGTAGTCATAATGGGCTTTGTGCAGAAACTGTTGTGACATACTCAACTTTAGCATATTTCTTTGTGGCAGATTTCGAGTTGTTCGAATATTATTCGAGCATAATTTCGATGCTCCTATTTATGATGAGGCATAATCTGGATGTGCATAAAAAGTATCGGCATAGTTTGTTTTAGCATAACAGAGAAGGAATAATTACAACCTCTCAATATAATCGAGGTAGTAGTAATATTCTATACGTTACTTACTGTGTTACTAAGCTGAGTACTTTCTAGGTTGCTAAAAAAAAATAACCTAACCTATCCGAGTCGGATCTGCCCCGAAAGGTTTTGTTCGCTCGCTTCGCTCGCTCACTGCAGAAATTTTCACCCTAACAGCAAATTCTGCCTGACGAAAAAGGCAAGTTTCGAACATGTGGGTACATGCCCAAAAAAAAAATGCA
Source organism: Thaumatotibia leucotreta (assembly GCA_025490895.1). Lineage (NCBI taxonomy): Eukaryota > Metazoa > Arthropoda > Insecta > Lepidoptera > Tortricidae > Thaumatotibia > Thaumatotibia leucotreta. Next base: position 69,455 of record JALPQI010001253.1, on the reverse strand, counting down.
AATCTAATTTCTGTCTTATAACACTCGGCGTAATTAATGATATGCCAAGATAGTTTCGGACAAAATAATATTCGAAATATTGTTATTTAAGCCAAGTGATGTTTCTGTCTCATTAAGTTGATGCCAAAATAGATTATACCAAGTCTTTTATGTCCTAAGCGTTTCGGACAAAAAAAGTTTAGAGGGAACCCGTTTAGTACAGTACCTACTCTGCCACAACCTGATTTGTGCAGGTAGCTAGTTTACAGTAATCGTACGATTTATATTTAATTAAACAAAAATAATTCATACATAAAACCAGTACAGATAAAAATAAATACCTATAACATTAGAATATATACCTAGCATAAAATAAGTATAGTGAAAAATTATATAAACATAAAAGTTAGTACTAAAAATATGTATGAAAAACAATATTATGAACATAAATAATTCTATGTGATGATGATTATGAACAAAGATTATTCTAAATACCGATCATTATGAAGTTAAATTGTATAAGAAAAATTTTCGGAGTTCCAATAATCTAAGTTGCAATTTTATAAATACTTTGGCGCACCCCTACCGGCCGCCTAATGTCCTACCTAAAACGGTCGAATTATTTTTAGTGGGGTGTAGTTATAGAGGTGCTGATATTGTATAAAAAAAATAAAAATAGTGTAATTTTAAATTATTAATAGGTAAATTATTAATTTACCTAAATTATCTAGGTGTTAAATGACATAACGTGACACCCGGGCCAAGTAAGAAATCACACGCAAACATTTTTTTATATATTCACACCATACTCACACTTTAGTAATATAAGCTTTTTCATCACACTTGCTGTCTAAGCGCGCCATTGCTTGCGTGCATAGCGGGAGTAATTGAAAAGCGAAATTCCCTAGGTAGTAATAGAAATGTCAGTACGTCATTAAATAATATTTTTTCTTAAAACTTATGTTTGAACGACAAGTGTGATGAAAAACATTGTATGCATCACGGTCGGTAAGAGGATTACTAACTCGCTTCTAACACTCTCGTTGGTAATTACCAAGGTTGCATCAAGGGAGGTATGTGCGGAATTCCGCACATACCTCCCTTGATGCACAGTGTACTATTGTTGCATCGTCCACAGCTTATCTGCTGCGAGCGCGATGACGTTACCGACACTTGCAAAGTTATGGTACGACTTCTGAAACCCAGAGTTTTGTTTACTTACATTCTTACCTACATAGCTACACATGATTTTTTTAGCTCTCCGGAAGATGGTACTGTGCATCTTACGGTGTGTTCCCTGAGCAGGTTCCTACGTCCGTGAGACAATTATGAAGCATGGAACAATTCTGAAGCCGGTCACCCCACCTGCCACTTTGTTTAACTAAGGTAAACGCAGGTATTAACGCCCCCCTTAAGGCATTTTTTTAATCAGGCCTAGTTTTTAAGTATACAAGTTGTCCCAAAATTAAATTTTCCTATTTTATGTGCTACTATGATAATTAAAAAAGGTAAATAATGAGTTACTCGTCCTTTAATTGAACATTAAGATGTCAAAAATCTATTTCTAAATTACACAATCGATTTCTGCTATCAACGACCCATAAAAATGGGTGTGAAGGTATCAACGATTTTTAAGCAGCCATTACCGATTGAGTTTCAATAGTAGAATAGATTGTACAACAAGGGCATAAAGGGAACCATTTCTACCCGAGGCAATTTTATGTTAAAATAGTTGACGAGGGTAAAAATGGTCATTTATGCCTTTGTGGTACACCGCTTTTCACTTTGATTACGAAGAAAATAAAATATATTTATATAGGCAATATTTCTAAATTTCCAAGTTAAACATTTCGGACCATTTTTGAACGATAATCGAAATGATGTGATTTACTAAGTTTTTAATGTGTTCGTTTTGGAAGAGGCTGATCGGGCAACTCTTCCTACCAAAGCCACATGTTTGTTAAAACTTGTATTTTTGTAATTAGTAATTTACGGCATTAATCATTTCCTTAATATTATAACTAAGTACCTACTTATTTAGGTACGGTCGGTAATACCTCCTTATGGTTGGTATCAGCGATTTCTATGAGTCGTTGATAGAATATGTAAGAACTAACGTAAAATGTATTACCGATCCATATTAAACAATAACAATATTGTATTTTTATTATCTTTGTCGCTACAAAACACTTTCTGATTACGTGATATAAAAAAAATAGGACCTAAAAGCACTTTTAATGGATAAAACTTCGTCATAAACAATGTCTAAGATAATATCCGTTTTCCAAAAATATTGTATTTTGGTTAACTTTATAACATCAAAAGAAGAAAACCAAGTGCTAATGTGTATGTCGTTAATAGTTTTTTGAAAATTACAATTATTTTGATCTCAATTAATCTATAAACATACTTATGTTAATAATATCGTACGAGAAAGAAAAAACTTAACATGACATTTTAGTCATTACCGACCTACGGGTCGTTGATAGCTGCTACTACTAAAAATAATGAAGCAATCACCGCCCAAATTTAATTTTATATTTTATATATGATAATGGATGTTATTTGATAAATTGTGATAAAATATCTGTAATTTATAAATAAATGAATATGATTAGCAATAAATGTAGATGTAAAGTAGTCAATTGTTTAAATAAACGTCTTAGACAGATACGTCGAGTCCTTACTTGAAAGTGCAAGCGCCAGTATGGAATGTCCTTCTTTCTCGGTACTCACAACTTGATTGATGTATTTTTATCTTTTATCGAACTACCACTCAAACTAACTTAACCGTACCCTATACTCAAGAAATAAACGCTTCTGGAAAACAACCTACCTACCCTCACATAAGTTGTGGCAATGAAAAAATACCGAATTTCTTATTAGGTCGCTAATACCTTCGGATTTTCGATGGAGCGTTAATAGCTGCGTTTACCTTAATAAAAAATATCTCACGTAACCAAGAATACCTTTATTTCGAGTTTTGTTCGCTGGAATGAAGTTTCCTCGCATGGTTGCCGCGAAATAAATGAGTGATGAGCTGACAACGATGAAAAATGCATTTGGCTATTACGAATACCCTTCATTACTTTACTCAATATACAGTTGTGTACCGAAGAGGTACATATATGGCTGAATAATACCTATAGGTACTTACGAGTATGTATGATTTCTACATGCACTCTCCTTGTGAAGATTACATGCTAGATCTGTGTTGTAGTTATTTCAGGTTTTTTACCCTTGTCAAATATTTAAAATTATCTCACAAACGCACGGTTGATGCAGCATTTCATTAAAATGTTAGTCAGTTGGTTGGTTCGAATTCCGGTGCATCTCTTTGTAGGTTACATAGGTATATTTATTACAACAATATTTTGTTCCTCTGTCATGGATGGTATCTACAGGGTGGGAAGGAGTATACCGACAGACTTTAGCAATGCATTTTTGATAACAAAAGAAGTAAAAAAAAATATGTGACATGTCATTATCGAACAAAAAAAAATTTTTTTTGGTTATTCCGTTTTTTGATATTTTGTTTTTTTTGTACATGACCAGTAATAAATTGTAGGGAAAGAATTTTTTTTTCAGGGTTTTTGATATTTTTTTTTTGTTGAACATTTTTCTGAAACTTTTTCCTCATTTTCTCTGACTTTAATCAGTGTGTATGTCGAGATGAAAACTACTAGTGTAAGAATTTTAATCGTGCAGGCATTTTTCAGTGACTTGTAATGAAAATAATTTTTTGAATAACATGTCATTATCTCTTAAACTAAGCCGAATCCAGAAAAGTTCATACGAAATTATAGCCTCAAAATGTGTTCAGGAATACACCTTTCAAGTTTGTCGGTATACTTACCAGCCACCCTGTATGTATTTAAGGATTATAGGATACTTGAAAACTCACGGTACGTCTGTGTCTTATGGTGGTCACACGTTTATCGTTTATCGCGCTACTCGTCACTTTCGCACTTGCGCTACTCGTTGGGACCTGACAGCAACAAGAACATACGATAAACACGGAACCATCATAAGCCTACTGTTAAGCTCATGTGAGACCAGTGTGCCGACCATTAACTGCCGCCGTGAGTTTAACGCAGACTTACTTTGTTTCCATCCCGCTCATACCTAGAAAGTACCTAGGTAAGTTCGTGTCAATTTAACACAAGTCGATTTGTTTAAGAATGTCTCATGATATTTATGAATGAACATGGGTGTAGGTAATAGTAAATCAATTTAAAATTGTACCCTAACCTTTTTCTAACCAGGTACAGTCAGTTACAAAGTCATGTATCGACTTTTTCACCTTACTGAGGAGTTATAAAGTCATGTTTCACCTCAGTAAGGTGAAAAAGTGGATACATGACTTTGTAACTGACTGTACTTCTGAAAAATTGATTCTCATAATCCTCCAGGTAGCAGGTGAGAATTTCTGCAAAAAATTGTACATTTGGATGACTTCTTCGATATTGATAAAAATTGGTAGGCTGGTAGAATCAATGATGCTAAGCAAGATGCACTACATTTCCCAAAATGTCCCAAAATGTTTGTATGAAACGTTCCTTTTTTATTACCGATAATGTATAGGAATCTGGTGACAAAAAAGGAAAAAGCCATACAAATTTCGAGACATTTTGGGAAATGTGGTGGTTCTTGGTTAGCATCATTGACTATACCAGCCTACCAATTATTATCAAAATCGAAGACGTGTTCCAAATGTACAAACTTTTTGAGAACTGCACGGGTACTGTTAATTAAGCAATTGTTTTTTTTTTTATATGAAATAGGCTTACTCATGGCCACAGACTAGCCAAGGGCAGAGACGTGGCCTACGATGGAGTGAGTTTGCCTAGAAGGTGCCTATTCACCCTTGACTTGAAGGTTGACGGGTTATATGATCTTGGAAATATAGACGCCGGCAGGGAACCCTAGGCCACTGAAAAACCACGTCTAAGTAACGTTAATAAATGAGGTTGTTAAAAATGTCTTACTTCTTACTCTACTTCTCATTTCGACATGGTTTTAGTAAGAGCCTAGGGTTCCAATTGGTTGAGTGTACGTATCCGAACATAGATATTTCTGAGAATGAAGGCATGAGTAGGAAGTTGTAACAGGTACCTCGTAAAAAGCTTCAAGATACGAGTCGTAAAGATTTCGCTAAGCACGCACCTTCGACGCATGCTCCCTGAGGCGATTTTATACATGAAAAGGGTTCGTTTACAGGGCCTCCATAATAACGCTATTTTTTATGTAATATATTTAACATTCGCCGCCCGCAACCGTGTGCTGCATACTATAGCCCATTCATACTTGGTTGTATTATAAAATACCAGGGTCGCGTTTTATAAAGTTACAATTTACAATTTCGCTGTTTGCCTCTCTTTCTAGCCAATATGTGTGTGCGTTAGAGAGGCAAACAGCGAAATTGTAAATTGTAACTTTATAAAACGCGACCCAGCTATCTGCACAAATTAGGTTTTGGCAGAAGCACTTTAATTATCATGATAATTAATTCACTATCGAATAACAATACGTGCACATAACCGGTATTAGAAGTAATATTATGATATTTTCTGCCGTAAACTGCTATTACTATAGTAGGTATTTGATAGCAAATAAAACAATCCCGCAGATAAACATAATAAATTATAAGACAAACATGGCAGTTTGAGAGTAAAATATTGTATTAGGCCAGCCTTTAGGAGGTTAGAAAGCTGTTTACTAAATAAGACAACTAAATGACTGGGTCTTAGTACTTAGCCAGTGAATTTTAAAGGGGCCGGCGCATGTGGATGGTGTAGGAAAGTAGCCATAAACTGTGTACTTACCATGAGTTGATCACGTGAGGAAAAGTAATTGTCTGCATAACATACTTTTTTCCACTCGCTTGCACCTTTACACCAATGTAGGTATAACAAGCACTTCCTCAGCTATACAGATGAAAAGGAATAATTAATTAATTAGTACCCTAGTGGTAGGCTGAGGCTGAAGTGATAAAAATAATATCCCATTTTATCATTTCAGGCTACCGTATAATTTAGTTCAATTTATATTTACTTTTCTCAAGCAAACAAATAAAATTACACCTTGTTTAGGAAGATAAAGTTAAGAATCACTATGAAAAGCTATTAGTTCGCACGAAGCAATCCATCGACGAAGCAATTTACTTGCCTGTGAGAAAAATGGCTTAGTCGTTGGTCGCCATTACCATTTAGCTGTCAAGCCATCAACATGCTGAAGCGGTCGTACTTTTATTGACCAACTTTTTCCGAGAATGCAGGGAAGCCGGCGTATAATTTACGATACGACTGAGAAAGATGAACGTTTTATAAAACTGTGATCGCCATAATGAAACGTAAAAACGGAAAATACTATTTGAACTGTTACACAAACAGATTAGTATCTACAGTTTGCGTATGTGACAAGAGTCTTGTTCACATGAACTTGCTATTTGTATGTAAAGTGGCGTTTAAAATTGTATGGACGATTTATGGATGAATTCATTCATAAACTGTCCATGCAATTTTGAACCCGATTGTACATACATGATTTTGTCTACCAACACCAGTACTCAAAGGTCAATTGTAAAAGATCCCTTACAGGGATAAGTTAGCCGTTGAACAATTCCCTGAACATGTTTTCTTTGTTTTTTTTTTATCATTTCTTCAACAAAGTGTTTGCTACTACTAAGTACTACCTACTACAAATCAGTTTATTCCCACTTGACATTCGCTGGGTAGCATAGTCTCCAAAACCAAATTACTAAAGTAGGTATTTATTCGAATGTCAATACTATACCGAAAGTCGGGCGGTTATAAGGCAAAATGACCTGCAGGGGTTGCCTGTGTACACAAAACGTAAAAACTAACTCATACCTTAAGAGTTTCAGGCAAGTGTCAAAAAAATACCTACTTACGCTTTTTTAAATGTTACATGTTTTGGTATGTTGTTTTTAACACCTATGGGTAATAAATACATAAAATCAATTGAATTTAAAAAGTCTAGGCTTTGGCATAGCCGCTAACCCGTGTTCCTATTGCTTAGCTAAGTGAAACTCAACCCATTAAGGCCGGCTCGAATTGTCGTTGGAGGAAATTGAACGGAAACAGAAAACATTGGAATTGTTCGAGAGTAAGATTGAATGTGGAAAGAATTGTTTTGAGTTTTCATTATATCTATAAGAATTTGGTTACAAACAGTTAATTTGTAATTCAATTGTATTTGTATTAGGTACTTAGAGTTATTGTTATGATTTCGTTTGGGTATTCATTGAATAAAAAGTAAAGAAAGGAAGAAACACAAAGTTCAAATAAAAATTAAGTAGGTATACTAAATTCTTTGTTATATAAGCAAGTTAGGTACCAAATGTTCGTAATTCTGTCTAAGTATCTATAACAATAAAGATGGATAAACGTTTCACCTTATAAGTAAATTACACTTACTTTCCTACTATGACGCATGATCGTAATAGGACCTAGCGATATGAAAAATCAACTAGGTACCTAATGTTGAGGGCAAATTAATAATTAGGTATTATATTAGAAACTTCATTATGAATTCGCCTGTATTTTATTCCTCGTAAGTACCTGTTTTCCCTTTCACTCAACTTTATCTACAGCCTTTGCCTTCCCCTTACATGATTTACGATGGAACGGCTGAGATTTGATATCATGAGGGTAATGGAATCATACGCCTAGTGTGTTTAAATCACTGTCACTTTTGTCATATCAATCACCGGGGCATTGTCTAAACTCATTAACAACGTGACGTTTTGTTGATGGTATGATGAAAGACCTAGTCAAATGCAAGGTAGAGAAATGTTTGGCGTCTGTATTGTTGGAATATATGGACGACACAGCTTTGTTAAGACAGCTAAAATATTTCCAAAAGAGGTTTCGCTAGGTTTCACACAGTTTGATAACTAGGTAGATCTACTCACTCGTACACCAATACCCACACAAGAACGAGCAGGAACACAACTTCGCTGACCACATTCGAAACGTGTTTAAACTAATTTTTGTTACATCCTGTGTAGGTGTTCAAACATCGTTTTCCCATTTATTTTCTTTCAGAAGGTACAGTCGCCATCATCCCCGTATTCTTAGAAGTCGGCCGTATAGCTGCCAATTTTAAAAATGAACTATTGACAGTTATAGATTAATCCTTATTGATATGAGGGTACCTAAGACTCACCATTTTTCCATCATCATATACCTACTTAAGGCTCATTTCTAAACTGTCAAATGTTCATTCTTAGAAATCGGCAACTATAGCGTACGGAATGTTCAAAAGTATCTGAACACGGTTTATTGACATAAGGCGTGTTGAGATATTTTTGAGCGCTCCGGACGCTAGGATATGTCTTATGCCAACTGTACACACTCAAAAAAACCAAGGGGCGATCATAAATTACCATTAACCGGAGTGTATTAGCAATACAAATAGGTGCCTAGTCTTTATTGGACGCCACGACACAATTACACAGTTGAGTGAACACAGCTTACCTAACAATCGTGTTTTCTTTTATTGTTCTAATTGTATTGTGGCGTAAATACTTAATAATGCCTAGACGACGAAGGTAGATTAAAGGTCATAATTAGTGCACTTACTTATTACGTTGATAGATACCTAAATAGTAATACACGTTGTAAATACCTTTTTCATCACACTTGCTGTCTACTTAAGCGCGTCATTGCTTGCATGCGTAGCGGGAGTAATAGAAAAGTGAAATTCCCTAGGGAGTAATAGAAATGTCAGTACGTCATTTGATAATATTTTGTCTTAAAACTTATTTTTTTTCGACAAGTGTGATGAAAAACATTGTATGCGTCACGGTTGGTAAGCGGAATACTAACTCGAGTCATTAAAAGCCCTCCACCTACGGCGTCAGGCTTCTAATTCTAACACTCTCGTTAGTAATTCCGTACTTACTTTCCTTGATGTACAATGTACTATTATACCTATTGTAACTTACCAAATAAATCATTTGATATTTCAACCAGGACTATGGTAGGTGATAACGATGATACGTCGAACTTTGTTACACTGCCCAATCCTAATAAAGATATGTTAGTATGTTACATAACATTCCTAGCATCGAAAATACAATATATAGGTACCTAAAAGTCATAAATGGGACCATTGGGATTGATGTAGATCTTCTACTCTTACGATTAATCTTAATACCTTTGAATAGTGGCGGCCCCAAAGCTGTCGACGGCCGATCGGCACTAGCCGGTCGAAAAAAACTCATTATCATAAGAGGGATAAATTCGCCAATCGGCTCGGTTCAGCTTCGGCTCGAAGGACACGACTCGATATATGATTATGGCATTAAATTAGTAAAGATTAGCTTTTCCGATCGGCGCCAACGAGCTTTTAGGGTCTTCTCAAATGAATCGACAAGGAATTTGCTTAAGCCGGCCGAAAAAGGCTTTGTCGTGAAAAAAATCAGCTCATTCCTGTAACCCTTGCCGACTTTCATCTGAAATTCCCATACAAATTACTATGAAAAGATTTGGTCAGACAGTATGTTGATAACAATGTATTGTTTTTCTGTTCTCATCAAGTTAATTTTATGATGCAGTAGTAGGTACAAGTAAAAGCCATAGTAAAAAAAGAAAAAAAAAATCATACATTGTATAGGAAAATGGCATGAAAGTCAGTACGTGTTGCAGTTACAGGAATGAACTGAAATTTATTTTCAGTGTTTTGAGGTAAAAGAAACCGATTTATGCCCTGGCCACGACATTGGTCTAAGGCGACCGCGGCAGCGGCGAGCGGGGCGGCGAAAACGGTCTAAGCGGTGAGCATGCCACGACAACGGTCTAAGCGCCTAAGCGGTGAGCGAATGGGACGTAATCAAAGGACGCAAAATATCAGTATCAAAAGTGGCCCTTCAGTGTCTCGAAATTATTATTTATAAATTATTTTGTAAGCGATCCTATTTAATATACAATAATATTAAACTTACCGCTCTGATTCGGAAAATGTTTTTTATTTCTTCCCATAACCGTTTTATTACATGCCGCAACTTGTGTTGCGAATGCTGTGCCATCCACAAGACAGGCCTATTTAAAATTTCACTTATAAACGCTTCTGTGTCCAACATCGCGGAGCGAATAAAACAAAATATTTTGATCTTTAAAATTCCGCCCGATACGTGCCGCCGCTAAGACCGTTCGCGCCGCTCGAAGTCGTGGCATGGCTCAAACCGCCAGTGCGTTTAATCTCGCCGCCCGCCGCGCCGCTGGTCGCCTTAGCCGGTCGCGCAAGTAAATTCGCGCGCGATTTAGCCCACAGGGAATTGTCGTGGCATGCTTCTTTGGCGGCCTTGATTTTGTTTAATTCGCTCGCCGCTGGTCGCCTTAGCCAGTCGCCTTAGACCAATGTCGTGGCCAGGGCATTAGGGGGTATGCGTTATTAATTTCTAAAATTCGTAAAATATTGGACACCCTAGTGGGCATAAGAGCGGAAAATCCGAATACGTATCGATCGACGTCTTTTTCGCTCTTATGTTGTCGACATAAGAGTTTGCGCCCGACTTAAGCCGATTCCGCGTCGATTGATCTGGGTAGACCCTAACCCGATTGGACATCGACAGATGAGTATGCCGTCCTAATTGACATTTTTATCAGACACTTGCCGTCTTGCAAAATCGCACAGCGTCCTTGCGCCTGTAAACACCGATATGTGGTGATTGTTAATTAATTCAATTAATACTCTTTGTGTATAGTTGCTAGGTTACTATTTCAAAGTCATAAATCAATCACATAGCGGATTTTATAGGCGCAGCGACGATCAGATAGTTGTCTTGCCCATCTCGCTAAGAGTTTGCATTTATATGCGTAGGTATACCTATCCTAACTAACTTGATTTTAATGTTTCTAATATTATACAATATTGTTTATTGCAATCATTTGAGTATTCTCTCTGCACCTATACAGGGTTACTTTTTCACCAGTACAAAAAATCAACATACGTAATAGTAGTCCAAGTTACAGAATACTAGCATTTTTGTTACTACCCCTTTAGAACAAAAAAACTAAAATACCGATGTTTGAACTTATCCGCAAACCTAATAAGAAAATTGGACGCATTACGCATTATCAATGTACATAACTAGCAAAACACACGAACTGGCAGCTGTTTGTTTACAACGTCATCGCACGTGGCATGGCGGCTTAGAAAAGCGGCAATGATAATCAACTTATGATTATGACTTGGCAAAAAAATCTTACTTGATCCCAAATCTTCCTTCATACTTGCACTAAGGACAGAAACTTTCTTCATTGAGGAGTATTTAAACACTTGAAATCAACTTTATGCACAATGATTGGAATAAAAAAACATACCTGATTAATGGAGTCCATTTCTCATACTAATTAACACCTTCGCTGCGGCAATTAAGTTAAATTGTAATTAACCATACTTGTACAGGTCACATATGACCTGTTCCGCACTGAGCGTGTTAATTAATTCACATACTTAAGCAAGTGTTCAAAATGTTGGCCGTGGTTATCTAAACACGCTCTTGGCCGTTTTTGAATGTTTCCTTCGATATTTCCCAACACAAGTCTGTAGTTCTCACTTTTAAGTTCATCAAATGCACTTATTATTAGATTTTTTAAGTCTTTTAAATTTTGGGCCTACCCTCACCCCACAAAAACAGTCACACGGGGTCAAATCTGTTGACCTGGCTGGCCATAGCTATAACACTGGCATTTTCCAGGCGGGGCACACTTTCTTCAGCGTATAGCCGCTGGGCTGCCACTGCATTTTCCCCAATGAGAAAATAACTACGAACCATTTCGTACGAGCAATTTCCGACTGAAGGTAGTACAATGCGGCGCGTGCGCACATACCTACGTCAACCGTGACACTGACCGTCCCTGACCTAGTCACCGAGATTGAGGTAACTGCTATGTTGCCAACTCGTGCGCAGGTCGCTCACCCCTTTCCGCCGCCCTCTGCGTCCCGCACCCCGTTGACGTCTTATCATTAGTAGGCCCATTATTTTGCATTTGCATGAAGGATAAATTAATTAATAATAAATGAAAAAAAAATGACAATTTTATTTGATAAATGTAATCTATTATCGATACGTGGTGTAATCTATTATCGATACGTGGCCGCTTACAATGGGCCTCATAAGAAGGCTCAAAGTCACCCAAAGGGCAATGGAGAGGGCTATGCTAGGAGTCTCTCTGCGTGATCGGATTAAAAATGAGACCATCCGCAGCAGAACCAAAGTAACCGAAATAGCTCTCCGAATCGCTAAACTGAAGTGGCAGTGGGCGGGGCACATTGCGCGTAGAACCGATGGCCGTTGGGGCGGGAAGGTTCTTAAGTGGCGGCCACGTATCGGAAGGCGTAGCGTGGGTAGGCCCCCCACAAGGTGGACTGATGACCTGGTGAAGGTCGCAGGAGTCCGCTGGATGCGGGTGGCGCAGGACCGGTCAGTGTGGCAATCTTTGGGAGAGGCCTATGTTCAGCAGTGGACGTCTTTCGGCTGATATGATGATGATGATGATGATGATGATGATTATCGATACCAAATATGTGGGAAAATTTATTGTACCGGTGAAAAAGTAACCCTGTATAATAAGCATATCGCGAACCACGATCGATGCCTCCCTGTCACATTTATTACGGACGAATTTACAAGTGCGAGAGAAGGGTAAGAGACCAATCGTTGTTCAGAGTAGGCCCTCTGGTTTTTATACGTAGATATAGGCACCTCAATGTCGCCATACCTACTTACACATTACTAGCAACAAGATCTAGTAATAATCAAATTAACATCAAGAAAAGATTTCAAAGAATATTTTTATGGCTTGTGTAAAGAAACAAAGCACCCAAATGGAAAAGGTATATCCTTGAGCAATGATTTCGGGCGGAAAACTAAGTAAAACATACGGTTTACCCCCACGCCTCCTCCACACTCGGAAATAGCTGTATTTACGAGTCGAGGAGACCCTGAAGTAGTTAATAGACACTTGAAGGTGCTAGAGTGGATCCGATGGACAGAACTTTGGGAATGATTGGCATTAACAACCGAAGCGCTAATAAATGTTAAGGCCCTGCACAGGCGGACTACAACATCAGATTATTGGAACTCCCACTGCGGCATCGGCAGCTGGTGTTGGCGTATTTATTGATTTACTTAGTTCGAGTTGCAATTCCACTAGTGCCAGATTTTGAACTAAGTACTTACCATAAACAAAAACAGTTTTGTTTACAATCATGAAACTATGAAATAAAAAAGTGATGATACTTTTACGAGAGCGGTACAGGTACATTTAACATGTTTACGTCCTTATTAGATACAGATGCGTCAGTACTTTTGCCCCATCCCACCTGAGCCATACCACAAGGTCTGCTGGATCGGCTGCAGAATACGCAGCTAGGCAAAAGCATTCGAAGTATTCTGCCTTGGAACCAACGTATGATTTTATACCAGTTGCGGTGGAGACTGCAGGATCATGGGGTGCGGAGGCCAAAGATTTCATCAGGGACTTGGGTCGCCGACTTAGGGATAGGGGCTGCGATCCTCGCTCCGGGTCGTACCTGGTCCAGCAAATATCCCTAGCGATTCAGCGTGGAAATGCTGCTAGTGTCATGGGAACCTTTGGACCAGATGCGACCCGGGGTGGTCTTTTGTAATTACTTGTAATATAATGTAATATTTACGAAGCCTGTGGCGGATTTTATCATTGATTGTAGTGTGACTAAGCCTGTGGCGGATCTATTTTTGTACCTACCTGACGAAGCCTGCGAAGTGGATTTATTCATGTAATTTATTTTGTAATTTGATATTAAAATAAATCATTGTTAGATACATGATAAGTGGGCCAATCAACTTTTACATCGACATATTTTCTGTCTCCTGCGTTACCTACTTTTATGAACTTACAAATGTACGTCAGTAAAATTTAATTTAATACTATATCTTATCAACACATATTTATAATGAAAAACCGTTGGAACCTAAATCTATCAATGTGAACTTGTGCGAGGCCTGATGCATGTACAATTTAAGTAGGTATTTTTTCTAGCAAACTTTAAATTGTCACCTGCGTTACGGGACAAAATAGTGTGATCGAAAAGTTGATTGGCCCAGGTACGTAGGTACGCAGGACAATAATTGTACCTAATTATATTAAAAATATGTGATCAATGTGATCTTTTATTATCTCTTCAACATGTCGATAAAAATCGTACTGTACCTACATACCTTAGTATCTACCCGCATTAAGTGATACGTTTTATTCCTGTATATCATTTTGCTGTGTGGGCGGTGTGCCGATGACACCGCGAATGAATTTGATAGGTGGTGGCATGATCGCATTTGGGGCCGGGGGTGTATGGGATAGTAGTCACTGCTTTTAGAATATTAAAGTAAAGCATGTTCTATGCATGTACGAGTTTAGGCATGCAATAATAAAAATAAACCCGATACAAAAAAATCCCTTTGATTAGGTAAGTAAGTTTGGGCTATAATTTAACTTAAGCACTAGAAGTTAGAACATAAAATGAGCCAAAATTATAATGTTCATAATTTTGTAACTATGGAAATGTGGATTTAATTTATTATAGCCTTATTGGGGTAAATCTACTTGTCCTATTGCAATCAGACTTTTTTCTATTCCGTAAATTTCCATATGAATATTTCTGTATATCCATTTGACAATTTAAAATTCAACAAGGATAATTTATCTTTATGTATGTAATAAATTCCCAGAAAGTTGTTTACCAAATCCACATTTTGAACGCTAGAATTGGTCTCTCGACGTTGGAATGCCATCTCATCTGCAGACAGGCGACGGTTGGAATCCGCGGACTGTTGACAAAGTTATTGCCCGCAATGGCTTAGGTACCTATACCTACTTGTTGATGGTAATTTAATACGGAATAAAGACTCAAGTTATTTTATATTTCGTCTAATGCTTCTTCATTAACAGTCTGAATAGGTAACAAAAATGTTATCCCTTTTCACCATATATAAAAATTGGTGCTTAAGAAATTAACTTCAACCTTTAGAAACTTTAGGTTCTTGGGGCCCCAGCGCACGCAAATTGTTTGCTGAGATCGCGAAACGTCTGGTTGATGTAACTAAAGACCGAAGAGCTGGCGACTTCCTCGCACAACGCATCAGTATTGCGATACAGCGAGGAAATGCCGCCAGCATCCTCGGTACAATGCCACAAGGGCCAATCTTAGATATAGGTTAGGTTAAGTAGATTAGTTAGATTTAATCTATGTACATAAATTGTAGTTTTGAAAATAAATATATAAAAAAAAAACTTCAACCCAAATCTCATTCAAAGTTCCTCACAGCGACCTTTTTCTTCGGATATTGTTTTGGATGTCCTCTCGATAAGGGAACATTATCGGTTATCGTTATACTGAGAGGTTTAATAAAAGTGAAAAACCTCTAAAACTTTTTGCAATCTCCCATAAAGATTCAGGACACGGCCGATGTAACATAAAAAATGCCTTAACTGCGGCAGAAGCTGTAAAGGTGCTTGGATATTTGGGACAGGCCGCGCCTAGATGAGATTTCTCCTTATTTTCACATATCTTCTCAATATAACGAGAATCAATACGAGTGGATTGGTTCGTCTAGTTGCTAAGCCAACGAATACTTTCATATAGGTATAAAGAAATATTCGATATTCGATTATGTAATAAATTATGGATGAGGAATCGTTCCGTCATAAGTAGACAGGTAGGTAAGTAACTAATACCTAAATAATCTAACGAGCTATAGGATTTCCCTCCATAATTGTTAAAGTAAATAGTATAAAGGTTTTCAAATAAGTATCTGTCAAGATTTAGGGAACTTAATAATAAGAATTATTAGGAGATTGGCAATCGAAAACGAATAGTAAGGCATGTCTGTAGTGCTCTGCTTTCTATCATACCTATTTTTGTAATACGGATTTATAGCTATGAAATTCAGGGAACGACGTAACGGACAGATCGTCAAATGCATATTTGATGTAGAAATAAGGGCGTAGGTAGCTAAAGGGTGACCTTTGCAATTTGCCGGGAGCACAAGGCTTTACGTCCCACAAGGGGTTGTCTGGCCATTATTCTATTGAATTGTGCCTCTCATGTTTGGTACACAACCGTGGCTGTGAAAAAGGATTTAATGTGCATAAAAACCTTTCCGTAAAAGGTAGAACGCTTAAGCGAAAACTACGTATAGTTTGAACCGAAAAGGATTTCATACTATTTGGATCATACTAGAGCAGAAACGTGGGCAGGTTCGTAATTTAACCTAGGTACAATTACTCCTTAGATATTTAGTACTTAAAATTGTATTCATTCAAGTTAGAATTTTATTACTGTTCAAGTGTTCATAGGGCAGTCGTGTAACTTTGATTTAAACAATAATAATTAAATGCTAAGCTAAACTTCAAAGTTTGTTGGTCTTGCGTCTGCATAATAATTAAAATTCTGCGAAAGTCTGACAATATATAAAAGTGCGATAAATGTTATTTACCCGAGCACTCAACGACACCGAAGACCGAAGTCCGTACACCCACCCATACCCAACTCAAAAGTTAGGTATCTGCTTACTTATAGCTATGTATACATGTTTGTTTTTGCCGCAACCATAAGTCAAGGGTGGAGCGGTAACCAGCTTATAATGGTCCTATCAAGAGGCACTAATTCATTATGTTAACGAGACACTGCCTCCGACGTTGATGGATTACGCTTTTTTATCCCTTGCATAAACTTAAGGACCGCAGAAATGCGTAAAAAATGGACCAATAACTGTATGCAAAACTGGAGCGTCTCCGTCATAAAATATTAGGTTATTGAAATTTTCCACCCAGCGGAGCAGAGCAGACGAAACTGCGTATACAGCTTTTTCTCAAGTAAAATATCTGGAGAATGCATACGATCTGGAAAGTTCAACGTTTCAATTGCAAATTCAACGTCATGATTGAGTTTCTGACATGAAGTTATGGACGGTTGTTCGAAGCATATCAAATAGGTAACCGAAGGATACTACTAGGTTTTGCATTTTTATGACGATATGTTTACCAAGAATACTACTATTTTTAGATAAGCAGTAGCTGAAAGAGTAGCTGGGATTTAACCAAATTTAAAGCATTGAGTTGAGAATTTTTCACAAAACGAGACCTAAATAGTATTGTGTAACACAATATTAATTTGAGTGTAGTAGATTGTTAATTATTTATGCTGCTTCAAGTACATGCGGCAAATTTTTATAAAAGAAATTGTACCTTTATATTGAAATCTAGTATATGGGAGCATATCATTTACATGTCACCATGTGATGGTTGAGTAGCAGACACGTCAAAATGTTTCCGGTTCATTATTATAACATTTATAGCCTAAATTCAAATTACTACACAACACAGCCCAATGTCAATGGTGAATGAATCAAAACACATGATGTAAAAACCGGAAACGTCAAAATCATTAAAACATCCTCTTTCATCAAATAAAAGATAACTTGATTTGATCATTTATTTTATACTAAGTCATTTACATTTTAAATATGAACATCTAGTTTAACCTTCTCCTTATGGTGTGCCGCGCAATGCGCCTCTACCAGCTTTCGTCCATGAAACGTCCTGTGACAATAATTACACTTATGCCTACGCACACCTGTGTGAACACTGGAGTGTACCTTCAACTGGTTTGAACTGGCAAAACTTTTGTCACAATATTGACATTTGAACGGCATTATACCCGTATGTTGTCTCGTATGAATTTTCAACTGACTCTTGGCTTTGTACTTGGCTCCACAAATTTCACAGTTAAATGGTCGTTCGTCGCTATGCCAAAATAAGTGGTTCTTTAGTGTCACTTCAGATGGAAACTTTTTAGTACAAACTGGACAGCTAAAAGGCTTCTCTTTATTGATGAATCTTAAGTGATTTTGCAGAGTAAAATTGGATTTGAATGTTCTGTTACAGTGCGAACACTTAACCGGAGCGTGCGTGATATGGCGATTTGATACGTGAGACTGAAAAACAAGAATTTTAAGTACCTATAAAAAGAGTCAGCCAGAGTGAGAACTTGCAGATACGTTGTTATTAATTGTTTTTTTAACTTAGTGCATTGCAATTATTACATTAAATAAAACTGAAAACCGATTATGTCGCGTACATTAATTAATTAAGTAACACAAGAGGAGTGTGTATGGTGTGTGAGAAACTCGTAGACTACAAACCCTCTAAAGTGTTCGTCGGGAAAGTCGGGATGTAATCAAATTAATTATATATGCGATACAATCTGTTTTTATAGTTATCCAACCTAATGTACAAAATGTAATTTGCCAATGGGTACATAATATTAGAATTATCATTTGATCATGATGAATAAAAACCATAACTAAAAGAAAGAACTGTGTGGAGCGAGCATAAAACGCACCTTCAAGTTGAAGAGTCGCTTGAATCCTCTGCCGCAAGTTTCGCAAATATATTTGTTGAACTCTGCGTGGTCAATCATGTGCGCTTCGATTGCATTTCTAAACAAAAACCTGAAAAAGACGACAACAATAAAATGATGCTTGTAAACGAAGATATTTTAATACTTACTGCAGACCTCACGAAAAGATACAAATTTATTTATTTATTTAAACTTTATTGCACAATATAAAAGAGTACAAATGGCGAACTTAACGCCTTAAGGCATTCTCTACCAGTCAACCATTGGGCTAAAAAGAAAGCTTTGGTTTGGTGCAGGATTTAAACTTTAGTGATATTGATTCTTTAATCAGGTCAATTACGTATTATTACACGGATTGATACCGAAAAAAAACTATGGCAATAAATCACCTGGCATTATGAAAGGATAGGTAACGATTTAGGTATAGTAAACAATTACACTCACTAAAGTCTATAATCAACTTAAAAAGGTCTGCCTCTAATTATTTTAAATAATTTATTCCAAATCGATTTTATAACTGCGCGTAATGGGGCTAGAGAATTGACAAACAACGACAAAAAATATTGTGGATAGTTAGTCATCATCACTACTTCCCAAACCTTTCTCATGTGAAAAACATTGACTTAGAGTCAGTCTCCGGGTGATTTTATTCCCGATTGAATAGATAGGTACTATATTTACATAAAATGTCTTACTTTTTTCCACAAATGTCACATATGAATTTATCAACCCTATGCCACCAGTCATGATTCCTCCAGCACTTGTACGTCTTGAAGGACTTTTTACACAAAGTGCAATCTAATCCTGGCTTTTTTAAATGCACAGTCCTATAGTGAAACTGAAGAACTGCGCATGAACGCATAGTGACATTACACAAGTGGCAATACAATTTTTGCTTTAAGCCTTTCGGTTGGTGAGAATATCTGAAATAAAAAGAGATTTTAACCGTCCTGTCTCCCAAAATTAAATTAGGTAAGCGAGTATTCAAAGGCTGAAAAGAATAAAGCTCCGTTTGAAAAGCTTTTAAAAGGCAGGCACGTCATAAAAATAATTACTAACCTATGTGAAACCATGCTTGCAAAATCTTTACCGACAAAATCACAATTGCTGCAATTCATATCATTACTGAGATCATGACCGTCCAAATGCTGCTTCATTAGCTCCCGATCAGATGTAAATTCACACAGACCTTAAATAGATAAATAGAAGCAGTGATTTATTTACCAATTAATAATAAAGCAAAGATACCAAGTATTTATTGCGTCTGTTTGCCCGGGACACGACAACTTTTCCAATGGGGTTACAAACTTGGGAGGCTTATAAGAATTATGAAAACAAGGCGCCCTAAACTGCCAATTAGCGTCTATGTCTGAGACAGGCGGCTCGAAATACGACTCTTTTCTTTCTACGCCATTTTTAACCCCCGATGGAAAACGCGGTATTGCCAATATGTTAACAATAATAACAATACTGATTACGGGGGCCCATCTAGTCGGCGGCGAGTTACCGCCTGCCTCGATAGCAAAGAGAAATCATTGTTATGGCAGGTGTCCGGTCTTCTTTTCTATAGTTCCATTTCTGATCCATCCATCCTCCATAGCCATAGCCCATCAGTCTTTTCCATTACTTCTCAATAGTCTAATACGCTTGCTGGGACCGGTTTACGGATATCTATTGATGTGCCCGTGAATGGGTTGCAGCAGGTGTACAACACAGCAAATTTCTCCAAAGGGCCTCTACGTGTTGGATCTGTATCCCCGCGCAAGCCTATCAATAAACCGGGATTTGTAAGCCCGTGGTCCCCAAGGAGATAATAACAATACTGATATAAAGTGACTGAAAAACAATTCGCCACTGATAGCGGCAAATTTTAAATGCGTGCATAATATTGCATAAATACTGTTTTGCGTGTGTCCAATGGATGCGGACAGCTCACGACCGATCTTTGTGGAACTCTCTGGGGGAGGCCTATGTCCAGCAGAGGACGTCAATTGGCTGATGATGATGATGATGACTGTTTTGATTGAGGTATGGGGATTTGATTACCATATAATAGAGGTGATACATATACCTATGTCAAGTAAATGTCCAATGAAAACGGCACAATTAAAATAAAGTACCTGCTTACAAACAAGTACATACGGTCGAACCAAAAATAAAGTCTAACCTACCATCTCAATGATACTACCTTGTAAACTAATTGTAATTTGTTTTTTTACCACTTTTCACTTTCACTTTTTACCAAGGGATAGAATGCAAACGGTGCACGGACGGACAAAATTACAGTCCTAAAATCGACCGACTATGTCAGCACGACTAATACAGGTATGTATATGTATACTATGTATGTATAAATTGTATACGTACCAAATCACAAATTGCTAGTACTAACGGTCATTGAGCTAAGCTGCGGACAGACATGAACATACAAACTGACGGACTTGGCGGAACTATAAGGGTGCGGCTCCACTGACGCGGAGCGGAGCGGAGCTGTTAGAGCTCGGCCAATGAGACCGCATCACAGTGTTTCGAATTTTGAATTTGAAGAATGTAATTGGTCAAATTTGCACAGCTCCGCGTCAGTGGAGCCGTACCCTAGGGGTACCTACTTTTCTATGCAACCCTAAGAATAAGTAAGCATTGTGAATTGCCATAAACGTAGCAGGTATCTTAAATTATTATGTGGGTTATTAATTTATTATATGGTAAAATAGGCATAACATGACATTTTGATGTACATTTTATATATTCATATTTCATATTTATTTTTATACAGAAGATCTTACCACAAAATAACATTTCATCTATCGGTATTGCTGTTTGGTTCATGGTTTCACATGTTTTGATATGACCTAGTAGCCATCTTTTACTTTCTGCAAATTAAACATAAAAATATTATTTGTATATACAGATACCGTGGCTTCCTTTAAGATCTGTCTAAGATTGTCCCATGGAGTTATTTGTTAGTATTAAGAAGAAGGTTGTAAGTAACCTATTTATATTTTATTTTAATACTTATTTTGCTTGTATTATCTAATAAGGTATATTAGAAATACTTACTGTATTCTCTCTTACAATAATCACATTGCCATTTCTTCTTCAAAAAATCATTTTTTTTCCTTTTGGTTTTCTCAAGTCCAGTATCAGACATAAATGTATCAGTTGCATCAAACATGCTATCTTCTAACATTTCAACAGACTCTTTCTTTAGTAAATCAATGTCATGGTTATTTCTCATATCATTTTCTGAGCAGTATATGTGCCTATTTTCTAAACTGTTATTTTCTACTATGATAATTTCATGGTTTTCCACCTTTATGTTGATATTATTTACAGGAGACTTCTACAAAAAAAAACGCATATAACAGACATGACATTACTTTATAAAGAAATACTTAAGTAATAATTCTGATATACATATATGCAGTTAAGCTTTTACAAAAAGAAATTACAACTAACACCCACACTACATGGACATCTAAGGAAATCAAAATTTTGTATTATGTTTTAAGAACCTAGTTCAGTCAATACAACTCTAACAGCTAGCAAGGCCGCATAGTATCAACTTTTGAATGTAGTATTGATGAATTTCTTAGTGAACTAAACGGATGGAAAGTGTTCTATTAAAAAAGTTATATCAGCCTCCACAACTTATTTGGTAGAAACAGTAACACTGTCTGTTTAGCAGGAGGTTCCAAGTCCCGGTGGGGGCAGTTATTTGTGTTTATCATAAATATTATATATTCCTTGGTCATGATTGTTCTTTATGTTTTAAATATCTCTATGTATGTTTCCACTAAGTACCCTCAACATAAGCCTATATTAAATTTACCTCATTATTAGGTTAATTTTTGTAAAAATATCCCCTGATATTTATTTAACCCTTTATAGGACACCATCTTTTTGTATTTTTTTCTTAGACAGATTTTTTTGTACTAAAGGTTGGCATTGAGGTTTGAATCCAGGATTTTTTTTAGTCTTACCCCTTGAAGGATTAAACAAAAAGCTTGTTAACCCGGCGGGAGTGTGGCAGGGTATCTCATACCCTGCGTTTGACTTATGTCAATATATTTAGAGTTTATTTTTGTTTATCTTTTTTTCACCACACTCTCGCTGGGTTAAATGCATATATGACCTTACCATTTCATCTGACAGTAGGGAGCACCAAAACTCTTCAGACTTATGACACTGTTTTTTAAATTCTCCATAATGTTTTATTAGATCTGCACACTTTTGACATAATAATTGTGATCCTCCATCAACTGATACCTATATAAAAAAAAACAGCAAGGATTAGAATTCCAAACAGTTACAATTTTCAGTAAGTGACATATTCAAAACCCAGAATACTCATAGAACCGTTGAGCTGAGAGAAAACCTCTCTTTTCGACCGAACTGTAAATAGTTATACATTTCTTATTGATATATTTTAGAGTGCAACAAATTAAATAAGATTAAAATTAAAGGTAAACAACATATAAATGTGGAGTTAACTTGGACCACTTCAGGGGCCTATTTCTCGTACCTTATTAGACTAGTAATATTAGTCCATGGGCTAGTATTTTTTACAAGTTTACAAATTTGCGTTTCTCGAAGCCACTCTAATAAAATATTAGTTACCAACTAATAAATATTAGCTAATATTATTAGACCTAATTTGGTTTTGGTTTCTCGAACAAAAAGAAAAATAACTACACTTGTAAAATACACTCATAAAGCTACTAGTCGCCGAAGCTTGGTAAAAAATATTAGTCCGAACTATTAGCGTGTTACTTATCACAGTTAACTAAAGAAAATTATAAAATGTGGACGGATTCGGATGAGAAATAATTAAAATTGTTAATTCCTCCCATTTTTACGTTTATCTATTTAGGTTAACGTGTCCGAAACGCTTTCAAATAAAATATCTCGGGCTTCCAATATATTCCTCAAAACTATTAACTTTATATCCATTCTTCATAAATTTAAATATTTTATTTTATCTAAACAAACAATTTGCTTTTTACCGCCAAAGTTCTTTTTTTTTTTTTAATATGTAATAAGGCATGGGTAACTCCCCAATCAGCCAAGCTGGACTAATATTTTTTATTAGTTTACCAATATTAGTTACCAGTCTAATAATTATTTTCGAGAAACAGAAAATATTAGGACTTGTAAAATTTTCACTAGTAACTTGTAACTAATATACTTGTAAACTAATAAGTACGAGAAATAGGCCCCTGGTCATATATAAAGCTGTAATGCATGCCTCCCTTCCCTTACTGGGTTCACGTGAATTGTAATATCATTTAAAATAATACACTATATATGAGTATGATTTAGACGCTAGAAATAATACACATATACCTGCATAAATAGTGTGTGAATGCTGTTAGACTCTGATAAAGATATTCTTATATTAAGTACCCAAGTAGGCCCCAGAAACCTAATGGTAAGTAATACATACATACACAAATAGATAAGTGGGACAAATATTATGGGGGTTACATGATCCAATAATATAAGTAGGTATTTACTTTCAAAATATAAGTTGTAGGTACGTACTGTTGAGAATATTCATTATTAATTGCAAGTCTGTTGACATTTCTCATTGGCAAGCTTTCATGCCTTTTTCCAAGCATAAAGCCAACAAGGACGTTAATTATCGATTTTTAGTAGAAGCATCTTACCGTTAAATCGACGCAAAATTTATACTGTTCTCTCCAATCACCATTTTCACATTTTTCACTACCCAGTTGGACATAATTCGTACTTTTAGTGTCAAGGCAGGCACGACAAGCCTCTATTAACGCGACTTCACCCACATGATGATCGGGCAAAGACATTTTAATGTAATAGTTTATATTAATCTAAACACATTTCGCAAAATAAATAAACAATAACAAAAATGTTCATCTATAATGAAATAAAACTTGTCTTCACTTCACGTTATTCCGTCCAAGTAATGCACGTTCGAATATACCTTTAGTAAACTAATTTCAACCACGACGTTTTTGGTTTTGAGCGTAAACAATTGTTTTACCTTCGATTAATTTATTTCTTATTATTTTCGACATCATTAAATTAAATTTAAATATTTTTAATCACTTCGATAAAAGATAAAATCTTAAGATTAAAGTGAAGATGATATCGCTTTTTTTTTCTCAAAGCGAAATCTGAACGCTCTTCTGTCAATGCCACTGTGACTTTTCAACCATCTGTGGCCTGGATGCTAGATTATTAAGCCACGTGACTGAATATAATCTGGCTAATGAAATATTGCCCCAACTTTTGGCGGGAAATTCAAAAAATCTGAGGCTTGTCACGCATCCAGTCCTAGATTTTTTTTCCCGCCAAAAGTTGGGACAATATTTCATTGGCCAGACTCTAACATAGTATAATTATTCTTCTCGTAGACAGTTGACAGATAATGTATAAAATTGATAGCGGTCAGGCCTACTACCGCGAAAATCGAGATTCGTAATTTCGAGAATTATTCTCTGTCACTTCAACGAAGGCGTCATTAGAGTGAGAGAGACAAATCGTTGAAATTTGCGGATTTCGAAGTTCGCGGTAGGGCCGCTGGATTGAGTTCATAGCGGGGGCCGAGTATACAGGGTGTTCGTTTTGATTTGCGTTAAATTAGACAGGTTACTTGGGTCATTAATAGCAGTTGTCTGGTATATCGGCTTTCGGAAAAATTGATAAAAAAGATTTTTTTTTGTTTTCATACATAATAAATGAAATGGTAAGTGTGAGAGAACTTTAAGAATAAAATAAAAGTTAATCTCATATGACTGACGGCACATGTCAAAATAAGTAACATTAGAATGTAATAAAGGTTGCAATACACAATTACACATGTTCAGTGATTAAACTTATTTTTTTAATAACTCAATAATAGTAATTAAGAGTTAAAATACTAGTTTCTTAGAGAAATTAATTATATTTCACCTAAATAAGCTTCCCTTAAATGTATTGCATTGAAGAAAAACACCCTGTACAGACAGGGATGTAAAATGAGGGTTTCCGATATTTTTTTCTGCCACCAGGGTCGCGTTTTATAAAGTTACAATTTACAATTTCGCTGTTTGCCTCTCTAACGCACGCACATATTGGCTAGAAAGAGAGGCAAACAGCGAAATTGTAAATTGTAACTTTATAAAACGCGACCCAGGGGCCTATTTCTCGTAACTATTAGTTTACAAGTATATTAGATATTAGTTACCAGTGAAAATTTTACAAGTCCTAATATTTTCTGTTTCTCGAAAATAATTATTAGACTAGTAACTAATAATGGTAAACTAATAAAAAATATTAGTCCAGCTTGGCTGATTGGGGTATTACCCATGCCTTAATTACATAATTTAAAAAAAATCATTGGCGGTAAAGAGCAAATTTTTTGTTTAGTTAAAATCAAACGTCTTAAATTTATTAAAGGTGCGTTCAAACCAAAAGAGCATTCGCTATTCTAACCCCCCACTCTACGAAATTCGATCGTTACACAAAACGTGATTGGTGGATTTCGTAGAACGGGCGATAGAACAGCGAATGCTCTTTTGGTTTAAACGCACCTTTAGACTGGATATGAAGTTGATGGTTTTAAGAAATATATTGGAAGCCAGAGATATTTTATGTGGAAGCTTTTCGGATACGTTAACCTAAATAGATAAACGTAAAAATGGAAGGAATTAACAATTTTAATGATTTCTCATCCGAATCCGTCCACATTTTATAATTTTCTTTAGTTAACTGTGATAAGTAACACGCTAATAGTTTGGACTAATATTTTTTACCAAGCTTCGGCGACTAATAGCTTTATGAGTGTATTTTACAAGTGTAGATATTTTTCTTTGTATTCGAGAAACCAAAACCAAATTAGGTCTAATAATATTAGCTAATATTTATTAGTTGGTAACTAATAACTAATATTTTATTAGAGTGGCTTCGAGAAACGCAAATTTGTAAACTTGTAAAAAATATTAGCCCATGGACTAATATTACTATTCTAATAAGGTACGAGAAATAGGCCCCAGGCGGCGCTACGTAGCAGCTCAACATTCTCGATCGTCGTGACTATACCTCAATCCTATAGGATTGAGGTATAGTCACGAGGTATAGTCACGACACGATCGAGAATGTTGAGCTGAGCCACTTGCCACTGTTCGCAACTTGGTCGAATTATACAAATCGGGTTCCGAACTCTTATGGAGCTGGTATCACGACTTCGGCCGAACTCTGCTGACCAATGGGGTGGGCGTTGCTACGGTTAGCCAATGACCGCTCGCGTTTTCTTCAGAAGGTGACATTACCATGTCCCACTATACTCTTTCAATAAAAAAGAGTGGAAAATTCAAATTTTATATGGGTCACTAAATCGACTACCTAAATTTTTTTTAATATGACAGCTTTTTCAACTGCCGACGATGGTTGTTGAACTTGTTATTCACACGTATAATTGCCGATTTTTAAGAATGAACATTTGACTGTTTAGAAATGAGCCTTATATACATGACGTTAAGACTATCGGAGAAATGGTGAATCTTACCCTCATGAATTAATAAGGATTAATCTATAACTGTCAAAAGTTCATTTCTTAGAAATCAGCAACCAATTAGCCACTTATTAAATTCATAGTTTGGTTAAACACTTTTTCTGTAGAGCGAAATAAAAAAAATGTTGGCGCAAAATGTTGGTGGGTCATAGAAAATCTGTATTTTGCACAGTTTTTTACTGCTTAATGCCTTCTTTTGGACCGACTAAACAAGCGAATCAGAGGGTTGTAGCCCAAAGCTTAGCGCTTTCATGCTACTAATGGAATAATGTAACATGAAAACGAAGCTGAAGGCCGCAGGCCCTATAAACCCAGTGCTTCCAGGCTACGCGATGGAAGAGTGTTTCTGTAAAACAAATCGGAGGGCCGCTGGCCCGACAGCTGGCCCTTGCGAAGGACGAAGGCACGAAGCGATTGCACGAGGCGCTACAGCTCGCGAGGCTGAAGGCCGAGCTGCCAGAGACCAGCACTACCATGCTACACAATGAAATAGCTTAACATGAAAACGAAACGGATGGCCATAGGCCACCTGCGAAGGAAGAAGGCCGAGCCTTGCACAGGGCCGAAGGCCCGGAGCATCCAAAGATATAAATATTAGTTAGCGATATACTTTCTCAAATGCATCGGTCATCGATGACCTCTTCCTAGGACTGACAGAAACAGATGCTCTAAATATAACATTTTCGGTAAGCCTTCAAGCATAATCGTATTCCAAGGCAGGCTTATTAGAATTTTAATGTCGTTTCTCTTACTCTTCTGACAGATATTCCATTAGTTCGAATAAAATTCGGGAATGCGATCGAACGGAAATGGTATTCCAATTCATATTATAGAACCCATATCAGTGCAGTTCCAGATCATAAGTCACGGCACAGCGGAACGAAGAATGTTACCTGTGGTATTATGCTGGGCGTCAACAGTTCATAAGATGCAGGGTAGTGCATTCGATCATGCCGTGGTTTATTTAGGTTCGAAATGTTTCGCTGCTGGACAAGCATAACTAAGAAGCTCTGTGTAGAGTTCAGTCTTTAGACAGTCTACAGATTGAAGAATTAGATTGCACAAATTAACTGAAAAGAGACCTGACAACAATGAAGCGTTAATTGAAATGGATAGACTGGGGAATAATATATTACAAGTAACGAACTACAAAAGGGTTGAGTTTAGCTGATCAATAGATGTGTCATCAGCAAAAGTATGATACATATATGTACTTATGTGTAAACAAACATTATCCATAAGCAGTTTATCTATATTATATCCAGATTGAAAGCTTGTCGCACATTCTTTTTGGCCTCGACTCCGACAAAATTTTAATTTGGAAAGAATGTAAATTAACTTCTTATAGATAAATAATGTTTGTTTATAACTTTTATAAGGTATATCATACTTTTGCTGACGACACTATTGTTCAGCTAAATTCAACCCTTTTGTGGTTCGTTAGGTAAGGCTTACAAAACCGTGGATTTTATGAATGTCATGGTTTATTTTTTCTTTTTATTGTTTACTATAAAAGCTTGTCTTTAAAAACATTTTTTTATTTTTTTATGATAAATTGATAATGGTAGGGAACCCTTGGCGCGCGAGTCCGACTCGCACTTGGGCTTTCTGATATATAACTTATATAAGTGGATTGACTGCAAAATGTATAAACAAAGGACTTCACGTCGTATGGCTGTATTAAATAATGTTAGAAAAATTGAGGAGACACCCGATCATAATAATAACATTTTAGTAATGGTCAGTAATTAATTATAATAATCATACTGCCAATTTACTTATTAGGTTTAAGTTTAACTATTTCAATTTTATTGTTCAATAAAATTGATGCTGATTACCATATTACAGTTTTATTTTTAATCTAGATTAAAAGCCTTTTTTAAAAAAGATTAACACTAAATTTACCGGAATAATGTGATATTGTCGTATTATACTCACTAGCTTGCACCCTGGTCACCCTCTGAATAAAATTATAACATGATGGTGCAATATTTGATGTTGGCGTAGCCGCAATGTGAATAAAATGATAATCGATATTATTATATCCTTGATGATGGTAAATTTTGACTAACTTTTTGTTTTTGAAATAACTTTTTTTCGGTATGTTTAAGAAAAGGTTACCCTATTATTTTAGAATGCTACAAAAATTAGCTATCGTTAGAACTTTACATAATTTGCATACGTTTAGTATTAATGAAGTTAACGACAAAAACATGTTTTTATTTTCTCCTGAAAAATTAGGTTTTTGCAGTTATCATTTTATTCGCCGGGGGCGGCGTTATGTATGTTCGTAAAAACATTCATGAATTCAAGAAGAATAGTGATGTTCACAACTTTAACACTAGGAATAAACATAAGCTGGCTGTGTCGGCCCACCGTCTCCGTAAGGTTAGTGCGTCTTTCGTTGGGAACTGTACACGTTTTTATAACAAAATTCCTAGTGATTTAACAAATTTGCCACAGCATAAATTCAAGTCTCAGGTTAAGCGCTACTTGATAAGTAAGGCGTATTATACCGTTAACGACTTCATAAATGATAAGGATGCTTTTAAGCCAGTACCTTAACGTGTTCGGTAAATCATATTCCTACATAAGTGAATGTTTACTATCATACTAGTGTTTCATATTGTTACCATTAATTATAGATCTGACGTAAGATAGTCATTATCTTAGTTTTTTTTTTCCGTATTACTAATATGTAGTCTTGACACTTGGAGACTTTATACATCTCCGAGATTATCTTTTTATTTTAATTTTTCCTATTTTAATGTATATGTCGACACTTAGAGTCCTTTACACCTAAGTAATTTTAATTTTGTATTCAGATTTTCTGTTCTAGTTATTTCTATTTCAATTTTTTTTTTCTTGTGATAGTTGTCATATATGTAACGGGCAAGTACGAATATAAATTCTCATGAAACTAAATATGGTCAGCATTCATAGTATTTAAATTATATTTTCTGCCTGATAGCTTGCACAGTCATGCTCACTTTAAGGTCTCTGCTTACGGTGGCGTCGTTGATCGGGTCGCCACTTTCCCGAAAGAAGGTTGAGGGAGGCGATGGCTGAGATACGCGTCATACTCGTGAACGGGTGCTGTTTGCGGAGACCGGTCTAATCAAGCTCACTCATGGCTTAAATTCAAACAATTTTCCTGCTGTTCTTGATATGAGAAATTGAATTCGCTACATGTTTGTTTATTTATGATTATTTAATATTATGACGCATGGAGACCTTATACATCTCTGAAACATTTAGTGAAATGTATCCGTTTGTATTCTTTTTACTCTGACAACTAGAGACCTTTACATCTCTAGCAGTATAATAATGCTAATTTTAACGTTTAACTAAAAACAATTGTATGCCCTTTTACATATATCTTTACATCTATACATTTCTCAAAATTCATTAAATTTATATAATTGTTCTGACTATTAGAGACTTCATCTCTAGTTAATGTACTATATCTGTATTTATATTAAATCAAATTTATGTTTCGTTTTTAATTAATGCATGTTAGCTGTAAGATGTTATAAAACTATTATTTGAAAAAAGAAAGTCCCGCTGAGTTTCTTGCCGGATTCTTCTCAGGCAGTGGTGTAGGGTTAGAACCGGAGGTAGTTTTTTTTCTCTCATTCGCTATTTAGTTTAACGATTCAAAAGCGCTCGTTGCTGGGCCTAATTGAATAAAGAATATTTTGACTTTGACTTTGACTTGACTTTGTCTCCTCGCCTGGCAAGGTCTTATGCTGTTCAAAACCGCCTGGCATTGCACATACTTACTCCGAGACGTTTATTTGAAGACATATAAAAATTTCGAGTATACAGGATGAAGTTTATTTTACCTCATCAACTGTACATTTTCTAATTGACCTGTCATATACTTCTGCTTATTGTAATCGCCTGTCAATTTTTTTTTAAGATGTACAATAAATTAACTTTAACCTATAAATTTTTCAAACTTACAGAAACAAGTTTTGAAATCCAATTTACTTAACAGTTCAAAAAATAAAGGGCCTGATGACGTGCAGGGCTGACGCCTGCCAGGTCATGGCTATTGCTCTTAGAATTCCATAAGCCGTTAGTATACAAATTTCTAACCTTACAGGAAGACCGTTACTCTCAGGGTTCACTGGCTCTTGGACTATAAGTTGTTGTTGGAGGTATGGGTAATCAATCCAAATAGATCAACGGGGAGAATAGTACATTACTATAGAGGCCGGGACGAAAAGGAAGACAAATAATGTCTATGTATGAAAATATGTCTGAGGCGGGCAACCCCATATTTCCGGCCGAGGTATGTACAGTGGCGTTCAGAATTGACAACGTTTCAAAATTTTCAATGTCCCTTAATCGAAAACCATTTCGATTCAAATTTTTTTTTTTTTCGGAATATTTATGTAAAAAATCGCAATAATAGTTTAAAGGGGAAGTGACGTCACATAGCTGACATGCCCCGTCAGAGATGACACATTCAGAGATGCCACTATAACCAAAAAATCTTGCAGTTGGAATGTTTCTTGTGTTTGGCAGTGACACTTGACATTTGTCACCGTCGATTTCTTATGTGTTTGAAACATCACTTGTGACGTCATTTAGCTGATTCTTGACTTTTAATATTGGCTTCTTTCGAAACAGACAATAAAAACTTGCACTAAAAATATGAAATGTTGTCAATTGCATGGACGATTTATGAATGAATTCATTCATAAACTGTCCATGCAATTTTGAACCCGACTGTACATATTATAGTGCTTTTCTCAAACGTGCAATGAAATAAACAACAAAAACATCAAAGTTTTTGAAGCATCATGACATGACAGAATTCTGTCATGTCATGATGCCTGTGCCACAAATTTATGTGGAATGGAATTAAAAAAGAGCACTTTCCTAGGCCTTCAAGATTTGTATTAAATTTCATTAACGACCTCTTGTCCTAGTCGCACCTGAAAAGTCATAGGTACTTCGCAGCCTATTATAAAGAACATAACAACAATATTATTGCATTGCATGTTTGAGAAATAAATTATATGTCAATTTACCATAGGTACTCGCTTCATAATGTACTACATAAAATTGCACCTTGTTTCACTGTAACTCCCGATGCGCATGTCAGTATTAGCGCGTCTTTGTGAGCAAGCTTGCACTTAAGCGAGTAAAAAGGTAGGTACACGTAATTTTAATGAAATAAAATGATTTAAACGGATTATATAATGCATATTAATTTGACTGGATATGCACTACATCCCGACATTTCGAACAATTTACGGGGTTCGTGCCGTTCGTGGTCTACGGGAGAGTTTTATTTCCTGCATAACTATTGCGTTAACCGAAGAAAATATTACGTAATTTTAATGCTCTGTATTTAAAATTATTTATGGATTCGAAACTGTAAGCTTTAAGTATAGGTACCTAGTGTTTGTAAGGAATATTTGTAATACACGCGACCGATTTATATAGATACCACCGCGCGCGCTCATTTGGCCCGGCCACGACATTGGTCTAAGGCGACCAGCGGCGAGCGAATCCATGATGAGTTGGAGCGGGATGCCGATATGGGTACGAGAGGGAGCACCATACGTTTTCCGCTAAGTCGGTCGCCTTAGACCGATATCGTGGCCGGGTACGAGAGGGAGCACCATACGTTTTCCGCTAAGCCGGTCGCCTTAGACCGATGTCGTGGCCGCAGCATTATTATGTACCTACTTACTTATAGTCGAAGACTCAATAACCTGCCTTCCCCTGCACACGCAGTAACTCTGTATTTGACTGTGTTAATACGTAGTTACGTATCATTAAATTAATTATCAATATACCTGTAGGTAATCGCAAACTAAGCTCGCACTCGCTACAAATATACTCTCACCGATAGTTTGTACAATACATAGCAGCGCCAAAGTGGGATGTAAATAACATCTTTATATATCTAAGTACATGTAAGTAACCGTGTCGATACGAGATGCGAGCCTCACCTGTAGACTAGGCACGTGCTTGCCAGACGCGTAGGTGGCTACGTGTCGCGAATTAATGCCCTCTTTGAATTCGCTCATTATAATGAGGGTTATAACCCTACTACGGCAAAACAGAATAAAAGTTATGATTTATGTTTTAGTGTGTAGGCCGATGAGTCGATGAGATTCAAGTCGACAGAAAAAGTAATATTTTCCAGACAACTTTTAGGTAGTGTAGGTACTTTTAGGTATCATAAAATTCGTAAAACGACCTATTCCAACTATGGACTATAGTTAAACAAATCTATTATACTGAGGCGTATATTTTAGTTAGTACAATCAGAAATTATTTTTAAAACTTATTTAATATTATTATACTCGTAATAATAATAATATATCTTTTGTAATATTTTAGTCAGATAGTATAGCTGGATAATATAGTACCTAATTACCATATTGAATTTAATCACTTAAATTCAATTATTATTGAGTAATATTTATTACGAGTTGGACTTGTGCCTCTGACTTAGTGACTTGGTATGGTAAAGGCAATAAATAATATTACATTTCTCACCACTCCAACTCTTCCTGTGGTTTGTAGGAGTCTACTAAAGAACAGTAATGCCACTCACTATTAATTAATTTATTGATGATTGGTGGGCAGCAGCGACATCATAGTGGAGACATTAGTGCGATCGGCAACTGAGGTAAAAATATGCTGATGAATGATGATGTGATGCGTGTTACCTAGTTACTGCTCAGGTACCTATGTTTAGCACGTGTCACTGGTCAGCCTGTTTTCATTAATCAGGGTAACTATCGCACTGTTACGTAGAAGTAGCCTTAGGTCCATGGTATGTGTTACAACCCCAGTCCAATTCGTCAAAAGTAAGGGATGGTCGCGTGTTCAAGCTTCCTTGACACTCAAAAGTGCGAATCTTTCTGGTTCGGAACAAAATACAAAAAGAAGGTCCAAAGATCATGTCCACTATTTTGGACGTTATGGAATTAAGGGTAAGAAAATAGAAGGTCCCAATAACCAATACTCAGAATAAGTCGACAATTTTATTGTGTACCTTCTATACAAGGTGATCAAACAATAAGTGTTATTTTGGGACTCAGAATAGTTCCCCGAGAGTACCTCAAAAATTTCAGATAGGTCGATATTTTTGGAATTAAAAATACTAGGTAGGTACCTACTACAACACTACTACAAACTACTACAATTAAGTACTACCCCCTACCTACTTAGTACTTCTAGTTCTGAAACTTGAACTGATTTCTATAACAATCTCCTAGGGCGTCTCAAAGCCACACTGGCAACGGGAATGCACTTATTTTTGGCCACCCTATATAAACATACTAAATATTATGAACTTCTTGGACTAAAAAGGCATTTCTTTAAAAGGTTAACGAATGAAGAGTACCTACCCATTATATTCTTAAATAAACACGGTACCTACTAAAAAATATTTTAAAACTTGAAGTTAAAACGTAATTCCGTCAGAACAACTGCACTTTTAAGTGCAACTCTAAAACGTCTACCATGCAAAGGATACAATTGGAAACAAATTTATCATTACCGATGATGAAAAACACCCCTACCTTTCTCGAATACTAAATGCGCTACGCTTGTTTGAACCAGACGTCCGTGTCGCAAGCAAACTTAAAATTGTAGAACAATACCTTTGTTAGCACTAGCCATTCTGTTCCTCGACTGACGTCACTTAAGATGACATCATGGCCTAGTTTCCGTAATAGGATGGCTCGGTAATGAGCGAGTCATTAAAGATTAAACATCGATGTAATTTTAATTTCGATCAGGGTAAATCTACAAGACTGGAACATCAGTTAATAATTTTTAGGGTTCCGTAGCCAAAATAGCAAAAACGGAACCCTTATAGATTCGTCATGTCCGTCTGTCTGTCCGTCACAGCCGATTTACTCGGAAACTATGAATGCTACAGTAATGAAATTTGGTGAGGATATGTGTTGTATGAACCGCTACAGGATTATGATACTATATTGTAAAAAAAATTGGGGTTGGGGCCTTCCATACTTGTAACTGAGAGATTTTTTTTTAGATTTATATAAGTCTGAAAAATGTGCCTCCCCTCTATTTTTTAAACTACGCGGTACAAACATCTAATAAAATATATATTACGTTATGCACATGAATACACTCTATCAACGATTTTTGGTTTGATAAAATTATCTCTTATAGTTTTTGAGGTAGGTTGATTTCACTGTATTTTTTTAATGATAAATATTCTTTATTTCCAAAAACAAGAACAAAGTATGAATACAGTAAAAATAAATTAATTATAAATAAAAAATTTGCCCCAGGTCCTGCTGGGGAGGTAGAGTGCCCAGAAGGCTGGCCGCATTGCCGCGCTGGACTGCTATGCTGAGTCTTTGCGCGAAATACTGGCCAGCCCTCTGGTCACCCGACGCCTCTATAAGGCGCTTGGAGATGTCCCTATAGAGGCGCCGCGCACTTGGCCCCCACGGCCCTAGTGTTTCAACCCCAAACGCCGCAAATATGTAGCTGCTACCGAGGGCAGCATACTTGCGACGCTTGAGGTCTTCTGCTAAGGATGCCGCCGCACCAGCATTAACACTGGTGCTTGGAATATGGGACGGCGCCAGGGTATCTACACATGTAGCATATAATATAAATTGATAATGGTACGGTACCCTTCGCGCGCAAGTCCGACTCGCATTTGGCCGGTTTTTTTTTGTATGTTCTCATATTAACTAAGTAGATTTAGCTTCCATATTTTATCTTCACGACTAGGCTAGAAAACCGGAAACTCGGCTATGATTAATGAATTTATGTAAAAACACACGAAAGAATTGGTACCTAACTGTCGTTACAATCTTGTGAATTTTATTCTATTTATATCAGAAATACCTATAGACTTTCAGAAAGTTTGTATGTTTAATGTATAGTATATTCAATTGTATTATATTTTGTTTATTCAATTGTGTTTTTGTATAGCCTTGTAAGGCCCATTCTATTTTTAGGACAAGTTAAATAACAACCCAGTGTCCTAAAAAAAAGAATTTATTTTTTGTTTTGGGACCTACTAGATAAAATACAATATCTTTGAAAATTATGACGTCATGGGTCTTTGTTAACATAACATGGGTAAAATGGTGTTGTCCTAAAAATAGGACGTTGGGCCTTACGAGGATAGGTAGTATATTAAATTTTATTAAGGACTATAGTTGGGATAAAGATAATTTTACAAATGAACCTAAAATTAAGTTGACTGGAAAATATTACTTATTATGTCTACCTGAATCCCATTCTCTCATTGGCCTATACACTAAAAGCATTAATCATAACTTTTATTCTGTATCGCGGTAGTAGGGTTATAATGAGCCAATTCAAAGAGGGCATTAATTCGCGACACGTAGCCACCTACGCGTCTGGCAAGCACGTGCCTAGTCTACAGGTGAGGCTCGCATCTCGTATCGACACAGTTACTTACATGTACTTAGATATAAATATATTTACATCCCACTTGGCGATGCTAATGTTGAATAACCACTTATCAGTGAGATTATATTTGTAGCGAACGCGAGCTTAGTTAGCAGATTATACCTACAGTTAAATTGGTACTTAATTTGATGATACGTAAGTATTGAAACTGTCTAAGACAGATTTACTATGTATGCAGGGGGAATCGGGTAGTTGTGATACTAAGCTTTACAAACCAATCACAAACCTTAGTTTATTTTTGTGTGCTTGGTTACAGGTTACAGAAGCAAGTTAAAGCAGATTTTTGACAGATGAAGTGACGGGCACGCAGCGGCCCTACCGTGAAAAACTAAATTCGTAAATGTCGAGGCTTTGTATCTCTCACTCTAATGACGCCTTCGTTTGAATGACAGAGACAAATCCTCGAAAATTCCGAATTTCGATTTTCGCGGTAGTAGGCCGGATCCTAAGTTCCGAACGAAACGTCATAGAATTGCAATTTAATATCAGGGGCCCATTTCTCGAATGTTTGTAACTTGTAATACAAGGGGAAGTCCTTATCTACTTAAAAGTGTCAAAAAGAGCTTTCCACTTGTATTACAAGCTACAAGCTTTTGAGAAATGGGCCCCTGTTGTTATCGATAAAAATAAGGACGTTGCAGTATTCTTCATGAAATCGTAAGACATAGAATAATGGTTAGTAAGTACAAACAATATTGTAATACTTTCACATGTAACAGCCACCCAGAAAATCCAGAGCTTATACTCGTACCGATATGAAAGCAAAATCTAATAACTCTTAAGACTTCGGTGACGATTTGAAAGTGAAAATAGTATTTAATAATGAAATAACTCATTTTAATTGCAATTGTAAAGATAATTATGAACTATTGGTAGTAGAAACAAAATATTTCGACAAATAATATATTTATTATTATTTAGTATTAGGCTTACTTACTTTTGCATTATATTTTTAAGAAATATACTGTGTAAATACTCTAATTTACCTACTAATCCTTGGCATTTTTTCTTGTATTTACTCTAGTTACAAAGTAAGTTTTCCACTTATTCATCGTTGATATCAGTTTGATTATAGAGAAGTGAACATAATTTATCTCTTCAATCAAAAATGGCGAAACTGCTCCTAGTTTGATATACATTTTTAAAAATCTAAGAACAAGAACAGAAACGTACCTACTTCATTTACTACATACAGGATATACAGGATTGAAATTATCTTCTGTTATATGCTGAAATGCTAGCAGGATTATTTTTAGTTAAGTACACCAATAATAGTAGGCATCACAAAGATGAGCGAATTCGTAAAAAAGCTATACTGGACTCTTAAAAAATTTTGTTAAGGATCCCATCATAATGTACAGCCTACATTCATCATTATTCTTCATATTTATCCTATTAAAATTAAATAAACAAACTCAAACTCCAAAATACACTTTTTTGTTCTAAAACTGCTATGTTTGCAAGTACCAAGATATCTAAGTTAATAATTATTTTAGTCAATAGTACATTACTGCAAAAGCCGGGAAGTAAGGTCTTGCAGGCCGAATAGATATATACCTACAGGATATGAGGCCTGCAAGCCCTTTCCTGGCTGAAGCTTTTACAATGCTATTCTCAAATTAGTAATGAAATAAAAAATAAATGTTAATAATCAGTTTCATGTATTCAAGTCTGTCATACTTTGACGTTTAAAAACAAAAGAAAGGTGCTTTGCAAGCTAACGCCTGACATTTTGTATGAAATCCCTTCAAATCTTTGTCTTCTCGTAAAACCCGAAACTACGTACTTTCTTGATTGATTTGAGGTACGTCATGTAAACATTTTATTGCAAGTTTGAGAAAAAGTGATTATTTCCCATTAATATACATATTTACCTACATTTAGTAAACACATGTAACTCAAACTCCACTTTATTATTTGGAAAATTGTCTAAACTCTAATCCCGTCTCAGTACAGGAATATGTGGTTCGGTTGGGTCAGTGACGAAAGCTTCCCTTCGCTACTGAAATTCCGCTTTCAGGGTTTCCACTTGTAATCAAGGACAAGTTCAGGTGACCTATAGCATATCACTATCAACGTTTCAATTATTCACACCATTTTAAATTGCCCCCATAGTTTTATTGCGTACAGGTGTCTGTAATTTACCGCCCTACTTAGAGTCGAGGGGGTGGCTCCGTGCTTATAGATCGCGGCGACCAGTGAGTTCCCAAGTGCCGGTACGCGCGGACGCCTGCACGACGCCGCGAGACAGAGACGCGAATACACGCTTACCACTACACCGGCGCGCTAGAGCGAGACGCAGCACATCTACGTTTCAACAGGTCGTTATTGTTGCCTGTACTAAATGGTGTTTTTGTGAAATTATTCTTTCGTTTTTCGGATGGAGTTTGATGACGCAAGCCTGTTCCTGATTGCACTTTCGGGCGCTTTAATAGTTTATTTATGATTTAGGTTAAAAATTTGACATACATACATTTCATTTAAAAACTACATTTACATTGCTAGCAGGAACTTTAAGCAACTTAAGTGGTAAATTGTTTGCTCATTAATATTAAGTTATACAGAAAGAAGGGAACTTAAATAAAATATGATGAAATTTTTGTGATAGCGTAAGATGGTATGGCGCGCATACAGCCATTCAATATTTTAGGTAGTCTACACAAATAATATACAAATAATAAATTGTATTTAAAGTGCGCGTCATAAATTGGGTTTTGATCTAGAATCTTCATGATTTTCATGAATCAGTGAACAAACCTGCCGTCACTTAGTACAATGATAGGATCTTGGCAAGTGAATTATGAATTTTGTAAAGTTGTGTACATTTGTATTGCCAAGTTCATAAAACTGGAAATCGATTTAAATAGTTGCGTGCACATATTCAGAAAAAGTTAATAAAAAAACTAAATTAATAAGAAAAATTTGAGATTTAGCAGAGCTGAAATACATGTATTCTTCAGTACCAATTTTAGTATATTATTAAATCTAAGTACGTCCCTATTTCTCGTTTTCGAATGAACCGAAGATTTTTCAATTGTGCTATTTTACAATGAATAACAAAATGTTTTTTCTTATTAATTTGCAGTTTTTGTAGAAATGTACCTACTTACAGTTATTATTTATTTTGTTCGATTCAGTAACTAATCCTCGCGATTAAACGATTGAAAAAACTCCTTGTAAACGCATGAATCTAAACAAAAAAAACTCAAACATTCCATAAATTAATCAAATCTAGCTATTCTACTCTAGGTATATCTGAAATTGGCCCTTGTGGCATTGTTACCGAGAATGCTGGCGGCGGCATTTCCTCGTTGTATGGCAACGCTGATACTCGATGTGAATAAAGTCGCCAGCTCTTCAGTATCTAGTTACGTCAACTAAACGTTTGTCGATTTCAGCAAACGATTTGTGGGCTGGGGTCCCATAAATCTAAAGTTTCTACACTAAACATTCCTTCTGTAATAAAAAAATCGTTCTACGTAAGAATTATTTGTCCATCACCTTTGATGAAAGCTCTTTACCCATTATTGTTATTCAACGTGGCTAGCGTCACTCGGGGTATAGCCACTTTGATGTTAGATACATTTAATTCTTCCTTTTTTCTAAGCCTGATTCTTTAGGTACCTACCTACATTTCTTGTTGCCATGTACCTATTGTACCTCTAAAAAACAATCTATAACATTGAAGTCAGGTGATCTTGAGGCGAAAAGGCAGTGGATTTTTTTAAATGTTGATAGGGAATAAGTAACTAGATGACACATCATGCATTACAAACATTATATATTTCGCTGACCTGATTTTAATGTCTTATGTTTAATAAGTTTCAATATAAGTTTCATGAGTATGGTATCATCTGATAATACCAACAGAAACGTAGTGTCAAATATTACACGCTTATTGCCATGGACATTAAACTAACATATTTTAATGGCCATGGCATTATTGCCATATATATATTTGTTTTTATATATATTGTGGTTGTGTATACATTAATTTTTTTGTAGTTAATTTGTACTGATATTATCAGCCACTGACCTAGATTTTAGGTTATGTGAATGTGCTCTGTACCCAAGCCTTCTTGATTGGTTACTCAAATCTCCCTGTCTGGCAAATGTCTAATTCTTGTGTAAGGTTAATTCAAATAAGTTGTGTTTAGAGAGTCGAGTAATTGTAATATACGTTCCCAGACCCAAGAGGGCCCTGGAATCGGATAATTGTGTTACAAATGTTATCCGCCTACTCCGTATATTAGATCAAGGCTATACATAGCTGAACATGTTGCCGCCTACACAATACAGGAATAGATCGCGCTGATTACTTGATTCCGATCAAATTGTATACTCGTATAAATATGACAAAATGCCACGATCCCAGATATTATTTTG
The DNA here is from genome assembly GCA_025490895.1 of Thaumatotibia leucotreta. Lineage (NCBI taxonomy): Eukaryota > Metazoa > Arthropoda > Insecta > Lepidoptera > Tortricidae > Thaumatotibia > Thaumatotibia leucotreta. Next base: position 28,666 of record JALPQI010001253.1, on the reverse strand, counting down.
AATTTCACATGTAAGAATATTTATATAGAAGTAATTGTGAAAACTAAAATCAAATTATTTATTAACTAAATATTTTGATTTGTGTTTTTATTTTTTCCCCAGTAGTCACACTACTTAATACTAAACAAATTATAAATATTGGATGTCATATACCAAAGAAAAAACGCGCAAGAGCATCAACGTCCGAGGTGGGAATCGAACCCAGGTGCTCAGCTTTCCGGAGCTTCTCGGACGTTGGTAATCTTGGTCTTTTTTTTAATTTAAAATACAAAAAAATACAAAATACAAAAATCTTTCTTCATACCATTACCTTTCTTCATTAAATACACATTGTTTATGATCTAGGGGATGGTGTCTCCCGGTAGGAAAGCAATAATGCCTGTGTTGGGTTGGGATTTTTTGTAGTTTTTTCTTATTTGGTATATGACATCCAATATTTATAAGAATATATGTATAAAATCCAAAATTTATTATTGCATACCTAATAAAACTTTCATTTAATAATAATGAACTATATAACATATAAGTTAATAAAAAACAAACATGACACGTGCGAGTGAGATGTAGGTAGAGATAGGCAAGTAGGTATACGAGTATCGCATCGGGGTAGTAAATTCTTTAGTCAAATTTTATTCGACGATTTCAGTTGTTTTACGATTATTTTTATTACGACAATATTTTTTGACTTATTACTTAGTTTACGTTTTAGATTAGGTATATGATATGTTTATTGGTGCCAGTTTACTAGACTGGATCTATCACACATAAGTCACATAACACATATTTTCATTACATTACATAAAAATCAAGAGACCGTAGAGTTAATAAAAAAGAGCATAATTGGACAGATGTTTGCATAAACAACATAACTGGGGCCTATTTCTCGTAATTATTAGTTTACAAGTATATTAGTTACAAGTTACTAGTGAAAATTTTACAAGTCCTAATATTTTCTGTTTCTCGAAAATAATGATTAGACTTGTAACTAATATTGATCAACTAATAAAAAATATTAGTCCAGCTTGGCTGAATGGGGTTACTACCCATGCCTTATTTCATATTAAAAAAAGGTAAGTTTCCGCCATATTTTGATTTTTTTATCTTTTGACATTTGCTTTGCATATTGGCGGTAACACGCAAATTGTTTGTTTGGCTAAAATAAAATATTTAAATTTAATAAAAATGGATATGAAGTTGATGGTTTTGAGGAATATATTGGAAGCCAGAGATATTTTATTTGGAAGGTTTTCGGACACGTTAACCTAAATAGATAAACGTAAAAAGGAGGGGAATTTACAATTTTAATTATTTCTCAATCTGCCCAAATTTTATAATTTTCTTTAGTTAACTGTGATAAGTAACACGCTAATAGTTTGGACTAATATTTTTTACCAAGCTTCGGCGACTAATAGCTTTACGAGTGTATTTTACAAGTGTAGTTATTTTTTTTGTATTCGAGAAACCAAAACCAAATTAAGTCTAATAATATTAGCTAATATTTATTAGTTGGTAACTAATAACTAATATTTTATTAGAGTGGCTTCGAGAAACGCAAATTTGTAAACTTGTAAAAAATATTAGCCCATGGACTAATATTACTAGTCTAATAAGGTACGAGAAATAGGCCCCTGCTTAGAGTGGTTGACACTTCTGGGGCCTATTTCTCGTAACTATTAGTTTACAAGTATATTAGTTATTAGTTACTAGTGAAAATTTTACAAGTCCTAATATTTTCTGTTTCTCGAAAATAATTATTAGACTGGTAACTAATATTGGTACACTAATAAAAAATATTAGTCCAGCTTGGCTGATTGGGGTATTACCCATGCTTTATTACATATTAAAAAAAAATAAACATTGGCGGTAAAAAGCAAATTGTTTGTTTAGTTAAAATAAAACATTTAAATTTATTAAAAATGGAAATTAGCGCGGAAATGTCGCTAGTTTGTTAGGCACCTTTGCACCGGGAATGTTACGGGGTGGGTTATTTGATTGATTGGTGCTTAAATTCGTTTAGCTTTAAGGTTCTTTAGTTAAGTTTAGATTAGTATTATAGTATTTTGTCATGTTGTTTATTATTATTGAATGAATTAAATTATTGAATACAATGGAAAAAAAATGGATATGAAGTTGATGGTTTTGAGGTATATATTGGAAGTCAGAGATATTTTATTTGGACGGTTTTCGGACACGTTAACCTAAATAGATAAACGTAAAAAGGGGGGGAATTAACAATTTTAATTATTTCTCATCCGAATCTGCCCAAATTTTATAATTTTCTTAAGTTAACTGCGATAAGTAACACGCTAATAGCTTAGACTAATATTTTTTACCAAGCTTCGGCGACTAATAGCTTTATGAGTGTATTTTACAAGTGTAGTTATTTTTCTTTGTATTCGAGAAACCAAAACCAAAGTAGGTCTAATAATATTAGCTAATATTTATTAGTTGGTAACTAATAACTAATATTTTATTAGAGTGGCTTCGAGAAACGCAAATTTGTAAACTTGTAAAAAATATTAGCCCATGGACTAATATTACTAGTCTAATAAGGTACGAGAAATAGGCCCCTGAAGGAGGAACATTTATAATGACTGTAGGTGTCGACCAGTGTAATTAGTTATGCTATTTCGTAAACATGCCTTCAATTATTTGATTAATTATTTCATAAAAAAATGTTTGATCTTAAAAAAACCATATAATTATGTTAATATAAAAATCGCAATCATGTTAAAAGTAATTATTTTAAATACACATTCGTGTCATTAACTACAATAGTTAATTTTTAGACTTTTAAAAAGGCAGCTTTGTCGGCAACGTGACGGCCATGACAGCTACCTAAGAAATATAATGGAAAGTACGAGAATTCTCTATAAATACAAATACCCAGTTATAAAATTAAGATAAATCAAAAACTTTATTCGTAATTTTCTTATATGTAAGAACGGCGTCACGTGCCCGACATTCTCGTGGAATGCACTTGGATCTGACATAATACGCGTGAGTAAAATAATAACAACTCGTGTATTTGGTTGTTTTCGTTGAGCCCTTAGTAATATTTAATCTACAATTTGTTCGTTGCTGGAGTAGATAAATAACTAGTACCTATGATCTTTAAGACTTCAAGTCGATTCATGTTTTTTTTTAATCCAAAAAAGGGATAAAACGAAAATACAACGCAAAAAAAATAAGCTCATTCTGTGTTTATCATGGCGTGTTTGAATAATAATAAAGAAAAACTAAATATATTCGAAAAGCCGTTTATTTCATAGATTTATGAACATTGTTGCTACACTAATTATTAGTAATTATGTCACTAGGAAGTCAAACCGTTTGATATCGCCTACGACGTAGCGCTACGAAGCCTACGAAGTCATGCTCGTAGCGCTTAGCAGTAAATGTGTTGTGATAATTTTTCAAGTCGAGATGTAATGACATTAGTTTATAATTTACTAGCTTTTGCCCGCGGCTTCGCACTAGAGGTGTGCGCCACGCCGGCGCGGCGACGCCGCGCCGCGGGACCCACGCCGCCGCCGCCGCCGAGGTTTCCAAAATTCACGCCGCGACAAAAATTTTGCGGAATAAAATAATTTAATTTACGCGCCACGCTGATCAAATTGACATTAAACAACAATATGCTTGCGAATATCGACAAGCGGATCCCTCTGACCGAAAAGATTGTATGCGCAGCACTTATGGATTGCAGATTTTCATGCCTAAAGGAAATTTATACGTATCTACGAAAAAAACACACTACTCGGGCGGTTCGTAGTCCACAAACGCTAAACAGAGGGGCAGGTTATATTCTTCGGTTTTCTGTATAACCTGGCAAAGCGTATGGATATGGTCTACGGTACTAAAGCCTCTTCGGAAACCGGCTTGTTCGGGAGGCTGGAAGTCATCAAGCCTGCGTGCAAGACGATTCGTAATGACTCTTGAAAACAGCTTAAAGACACGGCTCAGAAGTGAGATGGGTCGGTAGTTTTTCAATAAAGCGTTGTCACCTTTTTTGAAGAACAGTACCACCATACCTCTGTTCCATGCCTTTGGCGTTCTCTCTTCCAGTAAGACGGAATTGAACAACTTCTGAAGGGCCGTAAGGATCGGTTTACCACCCGCCTTCAGAAGCTCAGCTGTAATTCCGTCCTCCCCAGGCGCCTTGTTATTTTTGAGCTGTTCAAGAGCCATTCTAATCTCGCACAGGCTGATGTCCGGGATGTCTTCTGTGTAGTGTCGGGTCAGTCTAGCTCTTAGGTCTTCCGCTAGATCAACTTCGGGTCTGCTAGTTGACGTGTACAGCTGTCCATAAAAACCCTCTATCTCAGTCAGCAGCTCAGATTTGGATGTGACGATTCTACCATCCTCAGTCTTTAATTTGGCGAGCTGGCTTTGCCCAACAGACAGATCCCTTGCAAAAACTTTAGAGCCCTTGTTCCGCTCGATGGCTTCTTCTATACACTTGGTACGGAATTGGCGCATATCGCGTTTGAGGGACTTAGAAATCTGTCTGTTGAGCTGCCGGTATAAAGTCGCATCAACTGAGGATTGTAGAACCAGTTCACTCCTTTTTTCCATTAATTCCTGAGTGGAGTCTGAGAGCTTTCTGGTCTTATTTGTCCGTTGGGCCTTAAAACACTTAGACCCAGCGCTATGGACAGCTTCCACAAACCCGTCGTTGAATACGTCCACATCATCGCCTAGGCAATCGAAACGGTTTTGGAGTTCCAGCTGAAAGCTCTCGGGGTTTTGGAGATGGAGTGCAGGACGGAGCGTAGACTTCATCAGTCGCGAGCGTTCTAGCTTAGGACATATATTCAACGTGCCTCTTACCAGGCGGTGATCGCTCCCGGTTTTAACCATACTGATCACAGGAACATCGTTGAATATATGTCTCTTCGTCGACATGATGAAGTCGATCTCGTTTTTAGTTGCACCGTCGGGACTCATCCAAGTCCATTTTCTGTGCTCGCGTTTCTTAAAGAAGGAGTTCATCATGTAGAGTCCCTCCTTCTCCAAGAAACCAGCCATCAGATGGCCCCGGTGGTTCCGACGTCCAACCCCAAATTGCCCCACCCTCAGCTCGTCACCATCTCTCTTGCCCAGTTTCGCGTTGAAGTCCCCCATAACAACGGTGAAGTAGGTTCTGGAGCTATTCATGGCTTTTGAGATATCATCATACATAGCCTCCACCTCATCGTCGGAGTGTGTCGAAGTCGGCGCGTACACCTGTATGACCTTCAGCGAGTATCTCCCAGATACTCTGAGTATAAGGTACGCCACCCTAGCCGACACACTCTCGATCTTCACCACGTTGTTTACGAGGGACTTGTGGACGATGAACCCGACACCTCCCTGGAACTGTTGGTCGCCCTCCCGGAAATAGAGCAAGTTGCCGGACTTTAGGATTATCGTGTCCTCGCCCTCTCTTCGGACTTCTGACAATCCCACAATGTCCCAACGCAACTTGCTCAATCCTTCCTCCAGTTCCACTAACTTTTCGTCGGTCCGCAGTGTACATGTGTTATAAGTTGCCAGGGCCAGGGGTCGTCGGTGGTGGTAGCCGGATCTTTGCCGGAGATTCTTAGCACCCCTGACCCCGCTAGCACCCTGGCTGCTACCATAACCAGGGCACCGGGGGTCGCCGGAACCTCGGGGCCGCGGCCTTTTTTGTGGTTTCATTTTGGGGGGTTTTGCCATAATCGCCACGCTTGGCATGCGGGTTGGCGATCGCAGTGTCTCCACCACACTTTAGGGATGCTGCTGGCCATCCCCGGTGGTCTTGGTCGTAGTTTTTAGACATACCCGGGTCAAGTGTATGATCAGTGACACTTCAGTCCCTTAGTCGACTCCTACGACACCCGTGGGAAGAATTGGGGTGGTGACAAATGTATTCTTACTGCCGTCACCACACGGCAAAGTGCGGTTGCCAGTGATGACATACGGTACTGAAACGTGGCCGCTTACAATGGGCCTCATAAGAAGGCTCAAAGTCACCCAAAGGGCAATGGAGAGTCTCTCTGCGTGATCGGATAAAAAATGAGACCATCCGCAGCCGAACCAAAGTAACCGAAATAGCTCTCCGAATCGCTAAACTGAAGTGGCAGTGGGCGGGGCACATTGCGCGTAGAACCGATGGCCGTTGGGGCGGGAAGGTTCTTCAGGGGCGGCCACGTACCGGAAGGCGCAGCGTGGGCAGGCCCCCCACAAGGTGGACTGATGACCTGGTGAAGGTCGCAGGAGTCCGCTGGATGCGGGTGGCGCAGGACAGGTCATTGTGGCAATCTTTGGGGAAGGCCTATGTTCAGCAGTGGACATCTTTCGGCTGATATGATGATGATGATGAAACTATATCTAGGTTTTTAATACCTTCTCATCCATACGAACGTACAGGGTCGCGTTTTATAAAGTTACAATTTACAATTTCGCTGTTTGCCTCTCTAACGCACGCTCATATTGGCTAGAAAGATAGGCAAACTGCAAAATTGTAAATTTTAACTTTATAATACGCGACTCAGGTGAAGAATGTGACCTTGACGCCGGCGTGGCGGCGCCACGCCGGCAAAATTTTGCGGCGCGCCGCCGCCGACGATTTCTATGCCGGCGCACACCTCTACTTCGCACGCGTAGATTTTGGACTTCTATGAAAAAAAATGTTTTCAACCGACTTCAAAAAAGATACCTATGCATGTTACACGGTTTCCTGCGAACAATGAATCCATCTTGTTTTATTTCTCAGGAGATTCAAAAGTGGCCAAAATAAGGTTAAATTGATAGTTTTTTTTTTGGATTTCGCCTTGCCGACAAACATTTAATCGAAAGTTGTTTCAAAGACAACGGTTCAAGTATTACTATTTCATCGACAAGTCATTCTGTCGAAGAATAGTTTCTAGTAAATTTAAATCAGGGAATTTTGAATGTACCTATGGGGTTACAGTTCAAACCTAACCTGAACCTCCTTTGATAGTCGTTCGTTGCTATGTGGGGTCGCAGTTCTAACCTAAACCAAAACCTACTTTGATAGCCGTTCGTTTCTGTGTGTTCAAAGTAGAATCTTACTTTATTACATTCTGTCTGAAGTCTGTTTCATTGAACAACATATTAGTATGACATAATTTAATACTTCATTGCAAATAAACTACACGAATTAAAATTAGCAACGCAGGCATCGTCATTTCCTGGGTGAATATCTAAACATTTCAACCGCCTAATTTTGGTGGCATTATTTTTGTCGAGGTTTCTATTCGTTACAATGTGCTACTTTGTCATTTTAAGGAGGCACGGTACCTTATACAAATGGCGAAGTATAACATTGAGACGATTAGAAACTTTGGCAAAAATGATGCCACTAAAATTAGGCGGTTGAAACGCTCAAAGATATTCACCCTCCTACAAAACAATAATGTAATCCGCAACAGGCTTCGTCCTTTTCTCTTATGCTAGAATAGTCAAGCCAAAATATTTAAACCGGTGATGAGTCAGTCAATCGGGACCCTCATCACAGTGACTCCACAAACCATAGAAACGATATGCATGTTGTTTTTTTACTGTTTAACCTTTTCACCCCTTTGACTTTGTCTTTATCCTTTTATGTTTAGGAATACCTACGCCTGTAAAGTTTCGGATAAAATAGTTTAAATCATCAAGTTTTCCCATACAAACTCAGGACCCCCGTCATTGCACCCCTTAGGGTGTGGATTTTGACTTACATTTATTTAAACTACACCTAAACCCTTAACTTACGTGATAAATTTGGAATCTCTAGAACCAGAAGTGGACATAAATACCTTTATTCATATTTTTCGAAATCTACCCCATCAGGCCATAGGCCACGTCTTCTACGTTAGATTTTAAAATGGTTAATGTTTTCGTGATCTACGACCCGATAAATCATAAAAACGATACCTATCCTGATTTTTCACTTAGCTACCATTTTTACCTCTTTCAAGGCTTGCATTAAAAAGAAAACCCTGAAACACGTCTTTGCTCATTTAATTTACAGAATACTCAGTCCTGCGAAGTTTCGGATAAATTAGTCCAACTAATCTTGTCTATGAAGTTTTGAATTAAATAGCCAAACGAATCTGGTTCCTCCTTACAAACTTTAACCTTCCATTTAACTCCCATAGGGAATGCATTTTCAAAAAACCTGAAACATGTGTTTACTTATTTATTATTAAAAACATTCCCGTGAAGTTTCGAATAAAATAGCCCAACTAATCTTGTTTCCCTATACAAACTTTAACCCCCCATTTAACCCCCATAGGGAATGAATTTTCAAAAAACCTGAAACACGTGTTTACTTATTTATTGTTAAAAACATTCATGTGAAGTTTCGAATAAAATAGCCCAACTAATCTTATTTCCCCATACAAACTTTAACCCTCCATTTAACCCCCATAGGGAATGAATTAAAAATAAAACAGAAACACGTGTTTACTTATTTATTATTAAAAACATTCCTGTGAAGTTTCGAATAAAATAGCCCAACTAATCTTGTTTCCTCATACAAACTTTAACCCCCCATTTAACCCTTTTAAGGGATGAATTTTCAAAAATCCGTTCTTAGTGCGCCTATAGACATTATAAAGAATCTACGTGCCAAGTTTGAACTCCCGAGGACCAGCGGTTTGGGCTCTGCGTTGATTTAAGTCAGTCAGTCAGTCAGTTAGGACATTGTCGTTTATATATATAGATAAGTTATTAATGTTGTAGACCCATTACTGACTGTTTGCATCATCTTGTGGCTAATATGCGATATAAAAGTTTGAATTTTATAAAAGTAATTATAATAATTACGGAAATTTGACTGTATTGCAAAGTGAAATGCAATAAAAATAACGTTGAACCACATTTACTTTATTCCAATAACCATTTATCTCACGGATTCCTCCTGAATTCCCGTTATTTGATTGGCACGCAAGCTCCAGATATTCATATGATAATATTTCACATAAACCTCTGTCTTCTTTTAGTTTCTTTGTCATAAATTTTTATTTTCCCGAACACACGTCTCTACCTTTATCACACCCTTCATATTTACATGTAAATATACGACTAGGGAGTAAATAAACGACATTTTTATAAGAAATGGTATCAGAAGGATAAAGAATAGCGATGAGCAACAAGTAAAGGTGATAACGACGTACTTTTGCCCACGCTCGGCTATAAAATGTCAAGTTAAACTTGGTTATACCTCTTTCACAATGATTTAGGATAAAAGGTTGTCTTTAACTCTTAAGTATATCAGCTTAAGCAGATAAGACATTTGATCACAAACCTACACATACGATGGGTGGGCGTATTCACATTATACAGACAATTTCAGAAGGTAATAGTTATTGGAACTTATTTCTAGTTTTGAATCATTAGATTTTACACGAGTAGGTTGAATCAGAGATCGGAACCGGTTTTTTAGGAAAACCTCGAAATAGTTCAATATTTTGAAATGTTTTACACTCTTTATGTAATTATTAACATCGTATTATTGAATTACTCCATTAACAAAAAAATATATACCAAAGAACGTAAAAGAACGGAATTCGAACTGTTCTTTTGTATGGAGTTAAAACCGGTATCCGATCCCTGGGTTGAATAATCATATAAATAAAACTACTTATTAGTACATTGATTTAAATTTTCACAATTATTACTCATATTTTAACGACAAACTTAACCATGGATGCAGTTTTTATTTTTACTAAGATCGACTTCATGGTTCTTAAGACAAGATTTCGCTATCTGTTGTGGTCAGGGATCGGACAAATGTGCGTCATCGTTCGCACTAATGTGGAAATGACATCGAATTTGATTCAATGAATACTTAAACGAATAATTTCTTGAACTTTGGTTTCGAAGCTTTGAGGGGTATATTCAAACAGGTTTTCATAGTTATTGGTGTTAAAAAGGTAATTTTCTGAAAAAGATTAAATGAATAATTATTTAATCAACTTTAGAGTCATCTCCATATTATTGAGAACAATGACGCACATTTGTCCGATCTCTGGTTATGGTTTCCAAAACCTCCATACTGACCCATTTGGATTGATCCCCTGTATAGCGTCACTTCGACATAGCTCCTGAGTGTCCTAGAATTCCAATTGGTTGATTATACAACTCTCGAATAGAATCGTCTCCTTTCAACGTGACCTACGCTGAAGTTCAGCACTTTGTATCAAAACAAAAGCTAAACTGATATTAAAGATCAACTTGATCTCGTCAAAGTAAAACAAAGACGCCTAATTTACAACGTCAACTGTAATCTGACATTTGTCATCAGTTTGTTTATGTTCAAAGTCGTTGTGTCTTATTTTATTAAACACTTGAATAACATGTGAAGTTCAACTCTTTCATTGATTTATATAAGAAAGGTACCTGTTTTTTTTTAAAACATTATATTATAATATTATCCATGTTTTATACTCGATATTAAGTATATACTACCTATTAATGATTTTAATATAAACATTCCTCAATTTTGACAATGACTTTGAACAATTAGTAAATTAAATATTTGAATAAGAACGATTGTTTAAAACTACTGAATGCTTTTATTTTTTACCAAATTTTATAAATAGTGGTACCTGTACAAAATAATTGACCCGTATTAACACTAGTAACAAGTGCACACTATTACAATAATATATTGACCTTCTTTAGGCAACATCATGTTCATATCTACATACATAAAAAAATATTTTCCACGACATTGCACTACACTCGCATTGGGTTCAACACTTTAGTGTCAAAAATTCTGCAAGGCTGAAGTGCCCCTTCACGTGTCTGCCTCTACAAACGACTCGGAAAGCATAAAATTATGTGAGAAATTGAGAAGTGCTCCGAGAATGTCGTCTTAAAGCACATTAAAGGCCACATCATCATCATTTCTGCCAGATCAGTGTCAGTGTACTGCATCACAATTAAAAGGATGCTGTTACCCACTGGTGCGAACTGTGGTGCGAGTTGCGCGTGGTGCAAACTGCGGCCAAGATTAAGGACATATCCGGGTCCATTAAATGCATGGCATAGTAAAATTCAAACTATGTATTTATCTGTCTACTTGACAATTTTTATAAAAATATTGTAAATTGTGCGATTTATTCCAAAACGTTTTTTTAGAAAGAAACATGTTTAATTTGCCTGATTTATCGTTATATTTTATTTTGTAATCGTGACCCTCAAATCTTAAGAACTCTTCTGTTATATATTTTTTTCTTAAATCAGAGGTCGGACAAATGTGCATCATTGTTCGCAATAATAAGGATATGACTCCAAAATTGATTAAATAATTCATCATTAAATCATTTTCAAAAAATTACCTATTGGACACCGGTATAGCTATGATAACCTTTAAAATAATCATCTTAAGGCTTGGACATAAAATTTTCGAAAATTATTCGTTTAGTTATTAATTTATTCAACTTTGTAGTCATGTCCATATTATTGCGAACAATGACGCACATTTGTCCGCTCTCTGTTTATAATCCTGCATCTTGATAGCAAATTGCCTTTACGCCTTAAATTGCCTAACGTTAATTTTCAGTACATAGCTGTGACATCTCAGAAATCTTAATGACAAATACTCTCCTAACCTCAAAAATATTGTTGTTGCTGACAACGATCATGTTTTTTATTTATATATTGGACGATATCGATACTTAATACAATTCGTTTCACGTGTAATCTGGCTTCTAAGCAAGCCAAGCGGTAAGTTTAAACTCTATTGTAATGCAAGAATGTGACACTACCTGTCATGTACATTGGAAAGTTTACTGAATTTGACGTATTGTTCTCATGTAATAAGACACACATTCAAACCAACTATTGAATAATATACGTTACGCTGCACGCGGCAGGGTCCCGCAGGCAACGAGGGTTGATATAAACTCAACAGACCGAAATAGTTTCATAAATGAGTTATAAGTTGCGTGTCATCATATTTAAATGTGCTACATGTGTTCGTACCCAGTGGATTTTAATCACATTAGCATAGTTCTTTACTGCTGCGATAGAATATCCATGATGTTTGGACAGCTCGCAATTTTAGTGACATGTTTTATGTTATATATCGATGTTACTTAGAACAAATGAATCAAACTGTTTGACAGTTAGTATTGATAAACAAAACAACCGCAATAATTGATTATTATACACAGTGATTTTATTGATTTCCGTTAAATTAAAGCGAAGCTTATTTAGATCAAAAATAATCAGTTTGTCTAAGAAACTAGTATCTTAACTTTTATTGTTATTGAGTTATTAAAAAAACAAAGTTTAATAACTGAACAAGTGTATTGCAACCTTTATTACACCTTAATGAAACTTATTTTGACATGTGCCGTTAGTCACCTGAGATCTTATTCTTAAGGTTCTCTCACACTTACCATTTCATTTATTATGTATGAAAACGAAAAAAAATGTTTTATTTCGGATTCGACTAAAAGCAATGTACCAGGTAGCTCCAATTAACGTACCAAGCAGCCTGTTAAATTCAACGGAATAAAAAAAACACGGTGTATTATTATCTGACTTCTCTCTATCCATAAGCGTAGGGTAAAACCCTGGCGTGAGATTTTATTTTGCCAATCTTTTATAAGTTTTGAACGGAAACAGTTATCGAACTTATCAGCTTCATACTATTCGTATGCAGAAGTTTAAGGCTGTAATTTAGACTGCAGTCTGTAACTTCAGTATTTCCATTGTTTTATGAAATGTTAAGAAAAAATAAAAGCTTGTACCGTGGCACGTCATCAGATATAAATATCAAACTGAAAAGCTATTAAAGAGTGAGATGCTATCTTATTCAGCAACCGTATTGTAATTTATAAGTTTGCAACATTTTTACCGAAATATGATTTAAAAAGAAGAAAGAAAATAGTCTTGCTGGAAATCATTCATTGATACCAGTTTAAATATATTACGTGTTTGCTTTCGTCATATACATACAAGGTGGCCAAAAATAACAGCATTTCCTTTGCCTGTTAGGCTTTGGAAAGAATCCCATTGGAAGTTTTAGAAAGCTCGATTTTTTTATATGTACTTACTAGGTGGGTACTATAACTACATAAAACTACTACTTTTGAAGGTGGAACTTATTTAAAAAAAAAACTTCTAACTTCTAAACGTTTCAAAACCTCACTGGCAACGGGAATGCACTTATTTTTGTCCACATTGTATGTATGTACACGATGAAAGTAAATATTTAACTATCTTGGAAAGTTGTATACAGTCGCCTCTCGTTAATTCGAAACTCGAAGGACCTATCCAAATATTACGATTTATCGAGAGTTTGAAATATCAAATGGTCGGAAATATTCGGGAGAAAAAAATTAAGTACGAGGTGTTAAGTAATAATCAACTGTTATTTTGTATTAAATGCATTTTTTAACAATATCAATAGATTAGAAGCACATACATGTACAAACATAATGTTAATTAATTATTCGTTTTCGATTAAGTCCTTCTTTTCAGCAATTTCGTCAAGCATCTATACTTTCTAGGACGCATAACTAACGTAAACTTTTAATCTGTCACATAACCGACGGAAAAATAACTTAACTGAGTGGCAAACAAATATGTAATTAACAACAAATGCTTGTGCAACTTTTCTAAAATGTAGGATACTTGCCTCTTTAATCTCATAACTTTGAATTGGCGAATGTTTGACGCCCACGAGTTCGAATTAACGCGTGGTTTTGTTGTGTAGCTATTACTTTTTTGTTTGAATTACCAAGTGTTTAAAAATGTATTGTTTTTTTTCGAAATAGCAAGAGATCTTCTAGGGAACTCGTGATAACTTCGAATTATAGAGAGGTTCGAATTATCGCAGGTTTGAAATAACGAGAGTCGACTGTACCATGAAAGTGAATTTAGAATGAAATGCGCAAGAACGGACAATATGTTCCAAATAATTGTAGATATGAGTATGACATGTGTCTACAAGTACCTTAGCTGTCATCTCCCACAACAATATTTCCTGCCGATACAACAATAATAGGGTTGCCATCCCTCTGCGACGAAACGACCGATACAATGATGCACGTATGTTATCTATCCTTACAAATTCACTTGTCAATAACATTTAAGGTATCTCATAATTTATAAGAGAGTAATATTAGTTTTATGGTTAATTGCACGCAGGATTCAATATTTTGTGTTTGTGCAAAATTAACTGATTTGTAAAACTATTAGACATCGCATAGTTGTATATGCAAGGTTTTCGGTATCAGAATACCGTACTGTAACTACATACTTGTTACTTAAGTAGTTAACCCTTTAACGGGCAAGACCCAAAAAATCGTGGGGTCAAGCCTCAACGCTATTATATAGTACGAAAAATTCTGTACAAGAAAAAAATACAAAGAGATAGTGCTATGGGGTGGTCACATTTGAGACCGGTGCCCTATAAAGGGTAGCAATGAAAACATTAGCAATTATTCACGTTAGTGATTACGCGCGACATTTTCGAAGAGCCAAGGTTTCTCAAGCATTAATCTTGCCGTTACCGAGTACTAGTGACTAAATATAGGTACGTGAGTGACTGAGTATTTTATTGTTGAATATGTCTCAGGATAGTATAAATTCAATTAGCAATTATTAATAATAAATGTCCAGGCCCCGCGATTTCAAACCTAATTAAACTTTTTCTTTTATCTTCTTATCAACAACTTTGTGTTCCCGGCCGTATCGATCATTACATTAATTGCGTAAACTTTATCCATAACGTAATCTAGTTACTGGCTGAAAAGGAAGTAATATTTATATATATTTATAACTAAATTTTTTTCTCACTCGTCTTTCTCATATTTTTGTCACCATAATAGGAATCGCGCAGCGTGACCGCCCTGTCCACTCCTGCTCTATGACCCAAAAATCAACCTGTATATTGATTCAAACTTTCGTGATTATTACGAGTACTGTTTAAGATGTTACTTCAGATGATGATGTTGATGACGTTACTTCAGACGTTCTATCAGATATATGCCCGTAATTTCAGATCAATATTAAACATAAGCTTACGCGATTAAGTCCCGTTTGTATGTAGTTAAATGTTATCGCAATTATTCATTTGTCATTACTATTACTATACGTAATATCGCGGCACACTTCTGGTTTAGATTGGCTCAGGACCGAGATGAGTGGCGTACTAGAAGAGTGGCCTATGCTCAGCAGTCAGTGATAAATGGCTGAAATTATGATGATGATGATTACTTTATACGTACTTATAACACGAAAACAACATCTAAATTGCGAAGTCACTGCTATCGGACATGGCGTAGTTGATATTGATCATCACTATCATCAGTTTACAAACGTAACGGTGATTAAATTTTCACACTTTCTAAAAACTGTATATTAAACGAAGTAATCACAAAAAAAACGTATTTGGAACTCAATTTTTTTTGTGATTTTTTTTCGAAGAGTAGTGGCAAGATATGTTTTTCAGAATCAAATTCAGAAGAAGAAAGTTGTTATTTGCCCGTTGTCCTCAAGCCGTTCCGTTCGGTCTTATGGACATATTGATAAGACCGAAAGGGACAATACTTATAGTCATACTAACTTAGGAGACGTTTATGAATAAGGAATTCTTCATTTTTAAAAATCCTCCCTTATCTTCCCTATCTCTCAGATGAACAGACAACGGTTGTTTAACAGAAAATCGATGGTGGTTTTAAAGGGTCGGGCTTGTTCTCAACGCACCTACATAAGTCATTTTTTGTCAAAGTAAATATCCCTAAATAAATTCAGACCTCGGACTATTTTGTCTTTGTGTTAACCTAAAGTTAATTAATTGACAACTAATAGATAAGCATTGCAATCTTGAGTAGATCTTGGTAAGCAATAATATTATTTTTAAGTAATAGATGTGTGCATATTGAGGTAGAAATATATCAAATGAAATATAAGTTTTTCCTTTTTTTTTCAGATATAACGGAACTCCAACATGTGTTACTTCAGCATAATAGTGATCATATTCGATGTTATGCGCGTGTGAAGTGTGTGTGTGTGCGTGTGGCTGGGGGTCTGTATCTGATGATCCCACTTCTGAACACTGGCCGTCAGAATGAAGACGCATCGGCTTTGGAAGATACCTCTGTTTCTGCACATGATGGTGGTGTTCGGTAAGTAATTAATGTTTTAGCAAGAAACCGTTGTTACCCATGTTGTTGTTGTTGTTGTATTCTGGCCATTTTTCCGCACCTCGACATCAAACATGCCTATTTTGTGTTGTCCCAACGCTGGCCCAGTACTTGTTACTACCCAAACCCATATTAAATTCTTTATTTCCTCAAGCTTGTTTCGCCTGGAAACCAAACGTATACTTTACGTATTAACGTGCCTACACAGCCTGCTAAGTCTGGTATCCCGGCGTCTGCGCAGAAATGTACGATTTCTTAACCAGTCTTTTTGCGGAAAGTAATTTAGAATCGATGTACTCATATTCCATTAAATATACCTAAGAACTCGTTTTATAGTCATAGTCATAGTCATAGTCATTTATTTATAATATTCTAAATATTACATGTCAACAAGTTATTATAAAATCAAAATGGTAAAATAAAAAGAAAAAACCTAATTATAGTGTAAGTTTGTACATGACAATTGTGATTCGATTACATTTTAAAAATAAATGTCATACAATAATAAATTAATTAATAAGGTACATGTCAATAATAATTCGAAAAACTAATTTGATGTAATTATTCCAGGATTTAAATTATAAAATGTCAGGTAGATTGAAATAATCATTAAAATCATAAAACGAGTGGTGCAGTAGCCACTTCCTTAATTTATTTAAAAATAGTGTTGTGCTACGTGCATTCTTTATCTCCGCTGGGAGCTTATTATAAACCCTAGGTCCAACCTGTGACATGATTTTGGATGACTTGGTCAGTTTTATAGGGTCAGTGCGGAGTTGGTGTTTGGAGCCATGTCTTGTGCGCGTGATCATTTTGCACGGGAACGAGTCCAGGTTTTGGTTGACGTGTTTTGCAACTTCATAAATGTATTGAGAAGGTAGTGTAAAGATGTTGTTTTGTCTAAATAACTCTTGAGCTGGAGTACGAGGCGGAACTAGTGAGATTATGCGTATAGCTCGCTTTTGTAAAATAAAGACACGATGCCATTCAGCAGCCGTTGCCCATAATTCTAAGCCGTAACACATCGAGGAGTGGAAAAGTGCGTAGTAACATGACCGGAGTTCCTTCGGAGGTAGCACGCGAGCTAACCTGCTTAGAGCGTAGCATGAGCCTGATAGTTTTAAACACAAGTTATCTATGTGTGCGTCCCATTTCAGGCTGGAGTCCAGTGTAATGCCTAAGAATTTGGAGTTCTGCACTTGTGGATATATTTTCTCCAATGCTTGTTTTAGCATTGGATAGGAGAGGGGAGGTATTTCATAAAGTTTATATCTAAGCATACAGAATGTTACTTCACAGAAAAAGTAAATACCTATAAAAAAGTGATATAAAAAAATTCTCATAGTTAAAGTCGTTTAACATTATCTAGATTATGGGTTTCATTACTTCATTATCTTGCTTCACTTTTAATATGTCACCCTGTATGCATACATTTCTAATCGGTCATAAATACCTTAATCAAGGAGGTCGTACAATTACCAGAGTGTTAACATTCATTATCTCCCACAAAAACGTGACTGTCTAAACTTTGACAAAGTACAATTCAGCTTAATTGCTGTTTAAGTTATTGTCGTTGTGCGGCTAAACCACGAGACCAAAATGTTAACAAATTCTTACGCAGTAGACAAATAAATAAATAAAAACAGTCAAATAATAAAATAAAAATAAAATGTAATGTTATAAAATTATACAATTAAAATAAGAAAGAGTAAAATCATATTTATAAAGACATTACTTGGTACTGAAATTCATGTAATCGATTTGAGAGTAGAGTAGCGGGGGCGTAACAAAAATCACGTATGATCACAAGCTGGGTCGGCTTACTTTCATCAAATATCACCAATGTCACGTTCATCAAAAATTGCTAAAATATGATCACGTCATGATTTTTGAACAAGCCCTTAGGGGCAATTTTAAGATTTAGCCTACCCTTTTAACTGTTGTAGTATATAGGCACAAATTGTTGGAGTTGTAATAAAAGGTTTATATACATTTCTATCAGTTAATTAAAATTCATAAGTCATTCCCGTTGCGGAAGCTTGCCAGACGAAGGGATTCCAATAAAGGGCTTTTCACGGCTGTATCCCTAAAATTACGTCTCAGATTCGTGTTGTGGAGTACCGCTTTTAAAACTGTGTGCTATCAACATATAGCGCGTCTCAAGTTAATGCTCCGTATATCGTGTGTACTTTAAAAGCAGTGCTGGCTTGATAAATGACTGTTGTAGCCCTTTTCTTCGGAGTGCGTAATTTACCCGCCACTGTGTTACGTTAATATTTAAGAGCAAAGCCACTTCTGTTCGGTTGGCTAAGAGAAACAAGATTGAGCGAGCCAAAATGCGAAGTAAAGTAGCTATCTATACATAAGGTACATTTTTATATAATATTGTTGTCGTCAGACTAATTCGCTCATTCTGCGCACACGGGTTTATACCCTCGATGAAATAAACCGAAGACAAAAAAGACATGCCACTAGTGAAATTATTGCCCGAAATGCTCAAAGCTCCTGTTATTGTAAGAGCATCACCGATATAAGAAAACAAAGATGGGTATCCGATGTAACTTTTTAGAACTAGGTAAAATTTTACGTAAATAATGAATCACACACATAACTGATTGAAATCGTTTTCGCATAGTCGAAATTATTTTAATAGAATATTTAAAGTTGCCTAATTGACGCCGTCTTAAAAACCTAAAACATTCTGATAATGCTGAAGAATTAAAAAATAAAACATCATTATCATATCAGTATTTTAATCGCTTTCGACTGAACGAACAATTCAGGCAGCGAATATAATTACATTGTAAGCTATAATTAAACAAACTTTTCATTGTCGAGCTGGATTTAATTACAAAATGACATGATTATTTTGAGGACTACATAATATTAACGATATTTTACAAGGTCGCGGTACTTCTACTGACGTTGAATATGTCATTGACTGTACTTTTACGTATTGTAGGTAGACATACCTATTTATATGTATTGTCAAACAAATTATTAACTTTGTAGATAGGTGTCTGAAGTTTTCTATAACTGTGGAAGTTATATAAAATATTATAAGCTGACTTAGACTGTTATTTGCACAGATAAAAAGCTTTCAGACTTATAAAGTAAAAGCAGCATATTATTTTGCAGATAACCGACCGTGACCCGCAAATTTAACGAAACAATATCATCGTTATTGAAAAAATACGTTACATATTCTTATTTATTAAAAGTAACGCATTTGAAACGTTTTGCTGAATATGTTTGAGACAGGTTACCTATATTATAACATATGTATTAAAAAAAATATATTTTTTCATCACACTTGCTGTCTAAACACGCCATTGTTTGCGCGCGTAGCGGGAGTAATAGAAAAGTGAAATTCCCTAGGGAGTAATAGAAATGTCAGTACGTCATTTGATAATATTATGTCTTAAAACTTATTTTTTGGTTGGCAAGTGTGATGAAAAACATTGTATGCATCACGGTCGGTAAGCGGAATACTAACTCGAGTCATAAAAGCCCTCCGCCTGACGGCGTCGGGCTTCTAATACTCTCGTTAGTAATTCCGTACTTACCTCCCTTGATGCACAATGTACTATTATTTTCGATAACATTCAGGGTGTAACAATACCAGGTGACTTACTACGGTCCCGCGTTTACCGTTTATCGTGCTACTCGTCACTTTCGCACTTACAGTCAAGGGCATTAATATATATACACTTCTACATACTGATCCCTTACAAATGTGTCTATATATTAATGCACTCGACTGTACATACTTGTTAGGACCTGACGGCAACAACGACAAACGATTAAACACGGTACCACCATTAAGCCTACAGTGGGGATCTGTTTAGGGGCATACCTCTGTCTTTGTTACATGATAAGTATGTAATGCCTGTAACTGCTGTCATCTCAAGTATATAAATGTCAAATATTATTGATTTACAATCATATTTAAAACTAATAAAATAACGGAAATGTCCGCCAGACTGAATTAGGTATGGCGCTTCAAGAGTTATAAGAATATCTTTCTCCAATCTCTGTTATGGGCATTTTTACTTTTAGGCATTACAAACAGGGTCGCGTTTTATAAAGTTACAATTTACAATTTCGCTGTTTGCCTCTCTTTCTAGCCAATGTGTGCGTGCGTTAGAGAGGCAAACAGCGAAATTGTAAATTGTAACTTTATAAAACGCGACCCAGGTTCTTAACGACAATTAAGACGATATATTTAGGAATTTAAGCTTGATCTACGTTTTTATATTATAATGTCGCTTATACTAACACCAAAACAGAGTTTTTATTGAAATTAAGAGCTTAATTGGTGCTTAATTGTAGCTATAAAACGGTCAAAACTTATTATTTTTTAATTTCCCGCTATTTGGGTGTCCTTTATAGTGAAAAAGCTCTAATTCGTCATGTTAATATAGAATTCTTAAAAACGTATGTAGGTGGTAAGTACCTACATACCTTTGTGTGTAGATAATTACTCGTAATTACATCTTGTAATATTCTCTAGATTATTTCACTCTCTCTGCGTTTTTTTAAACTTTACCGACATACTACGTGAACGTGAGCCTGGCAGGAAACAAAATGTTGAACTCTCGTTGAGTTTTTTTTACCTACTAGCTACATGGGTTTGCTTATGTAGTATATACGATTGTACATCATATTTAAGAGCATTTTGATAATTTCAATGACTTACTATTTCCGAATTTAGTTTCGAGGTCAACTGAAATCGAAGTTGACTTGATTGAATTCATAAATTTTATTGATAACACAAGCTGTTGTTGTATATAATAATATTTGAAAAAATCCTTCCATTTACCTCGGTTAGCCTCGTTTACTTAGGTATTCATCTTAGATTAGAACAGACAATTTTCAAGATTATATTAAGTTAAATAGGTATGTACCTACAAAGAATTATTGTAATATCTCGTTTTGGATATTAAATTCCTAATCCCTACGTTGTACCTAATATTTTCTTTGACTTCATTTTATTATTCGGTTTCTTCTTTTCTTATTTCGAGAGCAAGCAATAAAAACCGGCCAAGAGCATGTCGGGCCAAGCTCAGTATAGGGCTCCGTAGCTATTCGAAAACGGCTTAGCCGATTATGTTCGAAATAGTTTTGTTTAAAGTATCCTATAAGTCCACTATTCATGATTTTTTCCATATTTTTTGGACCCACGAATCAAAAGTTAGAGGGGGAGACACAATTTTCTTTAATTCTGGAGCGATCATCTCTGAAAGTATTGACTTAAGAAAAAGTCTTTCTTTTAAGATCCTTAAGATACCTTTATACAATGATACCCCACACTATAGGATTGCAGCAATTAAAAAAAAACATCCTCGCATCACCAGTTGGGGATAATTATGAATATAATAAAAAAACATAATTAATTAATAATAAAAAAAAAATAGTTTTTATTCTACACTTTATTGGCATGATAAATTTGTATACCTGTCAAAATTCGTGTTAAAATCTCAATAGATATGCTGCGGATAGATAGAGGGACAATAGGATGTTTCATTTTGTCAGGCAAAAAAAATAGTTTTTTACAGACTTTGCGCGGCCCCCGTGTCTCTATAGCATAAACATTATGCCAAATTTCATGAAAATTGGATGACATTTAGGGGAAGGTGGCTCAAAGAGGGCACCTTAAGGGAGAGTTGAAAAAAAACGTGGTGTTTAACCTAGCTAGCTTATTCTTTTTTTTGCCAAAAGGTACATTGTTTAATGCTTTTCGATGGAGGATGGCTTCATTTATCTAAAAGTGGTAAACAAAAGAATTATACGCAATTTAAAAAACCTCTACGATTGCCCGCTTTGCCCTAGGGGGGGGCCTAAAGTGGGCATCGGCTTAGGGCAAAACGGGCATGGGCTGGGGTAAAGCGAAGTCACCCAAAGGGTAATGAAGAGGGCTATGCTAGGAGTCTCACTGCGTGATCGTATTAGAAATGAGGCCATCTGCAACAGAATCAAAGTAATACAGCTCTCCGAATCGCAAAACTGAAGTGACAGTGGGCAGGGCACATGGCACGTAGAACCGATGGCTGTTGGGGTGGACAATATCTCTAGTAGAGGCAACGTACCGGGAGGCGCGCGTGAGTATGCCCCCCCACAAGGTGGACTGATGACCTAGTCGACGTCGCAGGAGTCCGCTGGATGCGGGTGGCGCAGGACCGGTCATTGTAGCAATATTTGAGGGAGACCTATGTAGTTATGTACAGTGGTGGACGTCTTTAGGCTCAGATGATGATGACGATGAATATAATTCAGGCCTATTACTTACCTTTTTTAATATTAAAATATATTTCAATTGCCTGACACATATTACAATAAAAGGACCTGATTTCTGGACCTCATGTGTCATGTGCAAGATACATGAGCCCACGAGTCGCAGTCATTACATTTAATCCAGTCCTCGACAAATAGGTCCTTTAAAGTTCGTGGCATTCATAACAACGTTCCTGCTGGGACGTTGGTATGCTGGGAGGCTTAATTTTATAAATATACCAGTTTTCAACTAAATTTACATTGTAAAAAAGCACACCGGGCAAAGCGGACAGTGCCCACATTACCCTGCCCGCTTTGCCTTTTTCGTCAATTACAAAATGGAAGCAAAATCTACCCTCAAAATGTTGAGACACGAGGAGTTGAATGCAAGGGTATTACGGCCAGATAACTAATTAATAAGTAACAGGTATTAATGACAGCATTGCAAGCATCGAAAATGAGAAAACACATGACTCACGCCTTGAAATATTTTTCAAAAAGCCGCAAAAAACATGTTTTTGTTAGATACCGTAACGGCGTGCTCATAGATTAGCCGGACGAATGACACGAGATGCGCGAGTATGGCGGGGAGTACTGTCACGTGTTACAAACACGCTCCATTTTGAAATGGCAACATAAAATCCAGTGCCCTCTTTGGGCGCTATGCCCTCTTTGGGCTACCTTCCCCTAGAGGTTGCACACAGAGGTCACTTTTGAAAAATAACGATATTTGCATTTTTAATTACATTAACTCCAAAATTACAAATCACATGCTTGAAATACATATGTATATAATATAGTTAAGATATAAATACGTAAAGTATTTTTCATTCCTCATTCCTTTAAAATTATAAATTAAAAAAGGGTTTTTAATTTGCAGCATCACATGTTACAGTAGGTAGGGAAATAGTAGTACCTATAGGTAAGTATGCTACTAAAATCCATCGACAATGTACAGACTTGTACAGAGTCGTACAGGCAATGTACGAGAGGGCTTTATAATTAAAACAGAAAATCTGGTAACAATATATAAAAAGCCTTCCATGAACCATTTCCAAGAGCAAATTTCGCTCGTTGCTGTAATAATAACAATGTTTGGCCAGATGAGTAAAATTCGGGAAACGGGAATAATAAAACAACATTACAAATGTGTTCACGTGCTTCGATCGGGAAACTTCTTACTCACGTATTCGTACAGGCAAACTTTGCTGAGGGGCCTAACTAAATTTATCCGTGCGTCTCGGCCATTAGCGACTTTCTGCCTTGCCTTAAAGATCTGTTTCCTGGTTGAAAGTGAGCTGACAAAAGACAACTTTTAACGCCTTATTAACGATCTGAATTAAATATTGTGGTTCTAGTAACGTACAATATTAGGCAGAAGTATTGACCATTGAGTTCTTATACTTACTTACTGGATGGGCGCAGCGACCCAAAATGAGTCTTGGCCTCCAACACAAGAGCACGCCATTGCACTCGGTTCTTAAGTTCTTATGGCATAGAAAGCTGTAATAAAGAATAAGAATAAATAAATATCTTGGGACATCTTACACAAATCGACTTAGTCCCACGGTAAGCTCAATTAAGGCTTGTGATGTGGGTACCAAGCGACGATATATATAATAGATAGATACATATACCTAGATACTTAAATACATAGACAACCATGAGCAAGGAACAAATATTTGTGATAAATAAATACACAAATAATGTCCTCGCTAGGATTCGAACCCGGAACCTCCAGCTTCGTAGGCAGGGTCACTAAACTACCAACTAGGCTACGTAGGCTGACAAGTAATTGCCAATTATATGAATATCAGCAAGACCACATAGTCATATTTAAAGAAAATTTAATAATTCAGAAAACTGAAAGCGTTTCTGTTAAAAGTATGTTTTAAACAAAAGTATAACGGAAGAATCCAACAAAACGAATATTCTCAAAACAAATGACAGCCTTAAGCGCCCTTAACAGACTCGTAATCTGCTTAAGTTGCGCCAACGACGTTAATTAGAGAATTTCCTCCTTCAAAAATTTGCGTTCTGACGTACATAATAATATATCATAGCGATGCCTATCCTTTGTATTCGAAATTATTCTCGAATTTCCTGATATGTACGTACTTTCTTCTAAATATTTTTTTTGTCTTAGGTGGTGGAACCTACTAGGTCTCCGTTATAGACATGGCGCTGAGCTCGCCGCTACATGACGACAGCACGGCACGAATTTTCGCCGTGTTATAATATTTCGGAGATTCCATTTCTCCTTACACAAAAATTTCCTATGTCAAACCTGGTGGCTTATAGTCACACGATAACTGTTTTTCGTAATACGCGTTACTTTGCACTTGCATACTTGTTCGTACATTACGGGAACCACGACAACCAATTAAACACGTATAATAGTAGGCTTATGATACGTGTTTAATTGGTTGTCGTGGTCATAGTCGTTTATTTGAGTAGGTATCTAATATTATGGACACACCACAATACAAGCCTTAAAATTGAACTTACGTAAAGTTGATTTGCGATACAATCGTCCTATGGCATCTACTTATCTTTTGCTTCTTTTCACATCAGATTAGAGTCATGATTATCACAGCTATGCATCTAGAAAAGATCACTCAGCGAACCTTGCAGTTTAACTGCTCACTGGGGCAGAAAAAGGCACGGAGATGAAAGGCTGACTTCCTCGTATTTCTCCCTACAATTGACGACATGAAATCAAGATAGCAAAATGAGGCTTGGCGTTCCAATTCCAATAGTGACATTAAAATGTCAATAATTATACTCGTAGTCCTGTGGTAGAATGGTAGCGTGAATTAAAATACAGAGAATATTTCTTTATACAATTTCTATTCGAAATAAATTATTAAATAATTTCAACAATAGTGAGGATGTTTTATAAGGCGTTTTCTTAATTAACCTAACATTAAGGTAAACGTAGGAGTGGATGACACTGTACCAATGAATGACTTTTTTACAATTTAATTTAAATATTAAGAAAACTGTTGTTAATATGACCCAAATGCAGTAGGTATCCAGGTGACTAGTAGTGCAATTTGTGATTACCGTTTTAAGCCCTTCATCGATATCTTGAATATTTTTTTTTATTTTTTTGCGAAAAGTGCTTCGAGTTGGTTGTGCGTCGGTGTTCTTAGTGAATCTGCTAAGGCATTGCATTGTAAAAGTGAACATATAAGCCTGGATTTAACGAATTTTTGGAACATGCTTAGTAAAACTATTACTTTTTAAAAGGAGCTATTGATATCGTGCATTTAAACTGTATTATTTTTATTAGTTTAGTATTTTAGACCCATGTCTTATACTAGAACAAAATTATAGCGTTTAGTAGTGGATGACACCCATGTCATTCACTCGCTCGAAATAGCAATTTTATGTATCTTAAGTAGAATCGTATTTGAACGATATAGAACGCATATTTTAGTTATTCTAGAAAACACAAGTTTCTACGAGCCGTGTGAGTAGTGTCTGACATGGGTGTCATATACTATTTTTCTATGGAGATGGAGTGGATGACAGTGCGTAGTGTCATGTCATTCGTTGGGTCATAACTATGTGTCATCCATTGGTTACAGGCATTTGTAATAAAATTTACCTAAAATTACCTAAATATACTCTTTTGACGACGTGTAAAAAAGGGCAATCTTGTAATGACTGTAAAAAACATAATTTTCACCACACTACTCGTAAACACGCTGTTTGTCCTTCAATTTCAGAGCGCAAAACTGTGTTTTAATCTCTAGAGGTTAAAGTAATTCAAGTCCCAATGACAATGCAATATTATAATATTTGTATCCTTGTATCCTCAAAGCCTGATGCTGCAGACGTACTGCTTACCTTAACCGAGAGTGTTAGACACGTGAAAATGAAAGTATAGCATGTTCGGCATAATCAAATACTAACAGCCTGATCTTGACTTCCAACTCCTCACTCCTGATGCTGCAGTACTGCCCACAATAACCGCAAGGTTTATCTTTTATCGATATCTTGATTTTAAGGAAGTTCTTAAGATATTAAGTAGAAATATGCGAATTAATTTAATACTAACGTCCAACTCCTCAAATCTGATACTCCAGTGTTACCTACTGCCTGCCACAACCGCTAGGTTTAGCGATATGTAGATTTTGAAGTATTGCTTTAGATATTTGGTAGAAACATAAGGATTTCATTATCATCATCATCATCATGTCAGCCTGATACTAAATACTTATCTACATCAAGTGAGTTACTTGGCGGTTACCATGACGTACTAATGCGATTCCGTTTAGGTCGTGAGAAAGGGACAAGGCTATACGAGTCGTTTATCTCTGTCCCTTTCCCGGAATCGCATTAGTACGTCATGGTAACCCCCGTGGTATGCTATACCCGAACTCCGTGGCCCGATGCCAGAGTTAGGGTATAGCAGTCTCTTTTATCTTGTCAATGCACATCTGTGGCCTATTTCACCATAATTACCATTGTGACAATTGTAACATATCACTGTTACTGACGTCACAGGCCTCCATGGTCTACGGCTACCGCTTACTGTCGGACGGTCCATGTGCTTGTTTGCCACCAACATAAAATTATTACTAATAACGTTATTATGTCGTTAATAAACTACTTTTTATTTTCCGAAATCCGTGACAATTGTCGCAAGGTTTAGTACAATTTTCATTAATTCTTGACGTGAGGTTCGGCTTATGTCGGAATTTCGCTACAAATTGTCGTGATTTTTGTGACAATTGTAATTTTGCTTCGCATAAAAGTAGCTATTTACTGCTGATTTATTAAAGTTCCTGCACTAATTTGGCACTAACTGGCAAACAAACGCACGGCCCTTCCGATGGTAAGCGGTAACTGTAGCCTATAGACGCTCCCTATTGGAGAAATCGTAGATTTACAATTGTTAGGACTTGTCAATGTTGTGAAATTGGGTCCTGCAAGACGTAAGATTATAAATAATGTAGAGACAGTGTCAATCGCTTGTTAGCATGTTGTGTAAATTCTACTACTTATTGAAAACACCTAATGACTAATTAAATATTAAGCACAGTATTAAATCTGAATGAAAGGTTGAACCTGCGCTGGGTAGTTAATATGATGAAAACTACTGGTTAGACCGAGTTTGAACGGTAAGTTATTTTTGATCTAGTCTGAATCAGTCAGATATTATTCAACCAGTTCACTGACCTAAAATGAACTAAAATGAGAAATAGTAGTCAATGCAGTCTGTGTACCAACGACAAATATGAAAGTAGGCCATCCATTTTCATGATGACTTAGAAATTAACGATTAGAAGATATATAATATAATATTACGATTACAATATACTAATACCGATTATAATTTACATGCAAATAGAGATTAAAGCTATATCAAAAACTATCACTCCAAAACATAATATTTTCAGAAAATCATATTGTACATTATATTTGCATTGGCCCTGATACTAGACTGAGCTGTGTATATATTTTTGTAAAGGTTAAATAGATAATCAAGAAACGACATCCAAGGATAAAATAAACAATTCAATAAAATTATACTCGTATTATTCCATGATACCCTAGGAACCGAAACCTCAGCATTTCAGATGCTTTCATCATTCTTAATGTTCGTACACCTGAAAAGACGTTCAAACGTCCACTATATTTCAAGTAGCAGTCATTAAAATTCATTTCCCGACAAAAAATGCTGGGGTTCCCGTCAGCGGACAGTTTCCGCCCACCTCATGCTAGTTCAAAGTTTCCCTGTTAAGGGACCGGTAATAAAATTACGCGCAATTTATTCCCCGGGCTGGCCATTTAGCGCACCCGCGCTGCCTTTCAAAGTGATTCCAGTTAAATCTTCCCGGACTAGAAATAGATGCTCTGGAAGAAACTTCCACGACCCCAAGTTGACGACGTGTGACCCGATTCTTGAAGAAGTTCTTCCTACTACGGATTTATTCGTAGAACCAATACTGTTTTAAATTCAATACTTTAATCCATAATAATAATTACAAAAATCAGACCAAAAATAGATTTTTAGAGAGAGAGCAAGATTATTCCGAAAAGATGGAAGAAAAACACTTAGTAAATACCCTATTAAATAGGAATTTTCGATGTTTTAAACGTTTTTATTAATAATTGAATTTAAGTAATTTCTAATTCAATGAGTCAATTATATTGTCAATTTTGTGGTAAAATACATAAATACCAGAATGCTTTTACTCTTACTTAGTGGTTTCTAGTAAAAGCAATAGCGTTTATGCTTTGTC